>NQII01005431.1:101906-158912 GCA_002778355.1 Clitarchus hookeri | reverse complement strand
TCTTTGATCAGGAATAGCCTTAGAGTGACACTATTAAGGTTTCCGCCGACCTAGCTGAAAACTATTCAATCACGTGTTCCAGATTTATGTTTACATTCTTTGATCAGGAATAGCCTAAGAGAGACACTATTAAGTTTTCCGTCTACCTATTGGTTTTTTTTTTCAGCATTTAAGGCCGAGTCGCGCGGGAGCGATAAGGGCGACAAAGCCACTCGCATCAAGTGCGCTATCGCCGCTAAGCGCAAGGCTCTGAATTGGCGTGCAGTGTTCTCGTCACGCTTTGTGTACCTACGGGACTTTCAGAGGACACTATTCTTCTATTGGTGAAAAGTTTGTAGGAATGTTCAACGTAGNTTGTGTACCTACGGGACTTTCAGAGGACACTATTCTTCTATTGGTGAAAAGTTTGTAGGAATGTTCAACGTAGGGCTCTTGGGTAGCTTTGCGCATATTTGACTCATATATTTTGAACTAAAGCACTTCGAAAAAAGCCATTTTGGAGCATTCTGAAATTGTGTTTTTATTTTTGTGCGTGACGTCTTAAAAANAAGCACTTCGAAAAAAGCCATTTTGGAGCATTCTGAAATTGTGTTTTTATTTTTGTGCGTGACGTCTTAAAAAAATAAACATCCCTTATCTGCAGTGTATGTTGTTTTCAGTCGATCAGGATATTGGACGCTTTTTAACAGTTTCGTAAAAAACGAGTGTTTCAAACGCTCTGGAACGCATTTAAAGCGCGAGTGTTAATAACAGTCGTGAATACACTTAGTCTGTGACCTAGAGCTGCACAAACCGAGTGAAGTGGCGCAATGGCAACACACTGAACTTGAATCGAGGGGGATCTGGGTTCGAATCCCGTTTCGGCCATTCTGATTTCAGTTTGACACGGTTTTCCCGAAATCACTCCGGCGAATGCAGGCATGGTACCGTACTCCAGGCCATGGTCGATTCCGTACCCCCTTCCTGCTTCTCTTAGCAACGTGCTACGTCTCTGATGTATTCGCATTAAGGCCCCCGTCTACCTGATGAGTTAATGATGTTGCAGTGCGTCTGTAATACACGTTTTTCACAGAAACTGCTGCACATGTCCGCAAAGTGTTTTCGTAAGAAAATAAACCACGTTTTACTCCAGGCCTGCAAACCCCAAGGAAAGGAAACATTATTTTAAAGGTCCTCGAAATCTCTAAAAACGGCATTTTTAAGATGTTGTATCTTAAAATGTACTTAGAAAAGTGGCATGCAACTCGTATAGCAGCCTTCAATAAAGTTTTGTACAGCATTTTCAATTGTAAAATGGCAGGGCCACCGCTATGAATCTCGAGAGAAACGCGTGTTTCTGCGGCGTGTTCTGCACCTGCTCAGTGTCCATCAGACGGCGCTCTGCTCCGCCATTGGCCGCCCTGACCTGCAAGGCAAGGGGTGCGGGACAAAGGGTCCAGCCCTCCTCCCTCCCGTTGTACAAGACGTGCATTGAGCTGCGTCAAGTATACTCAGCCGCCTGACGGAGTCAAGGAATTCTTTCTGCTACGTGAAAATTTTTTAGTTTTTTTTTTGTGTAACTATGTTGAGGCACTACAAGGATGAAAGCTGTTGACGATGAAAGAAGACGAGGGAAGAAAAACCATGCTAAGTTTGCACGCAAACATTATATTTTGTGATATACAGAACTGGCAAATAAGTAATACATAAATAAATAAATAAAGGTAATTGGAAACAGATTTACACATCGAAATTTACTAACCATAATTCATATAACGTAGCCAACCGTCCCTCAGTAACCTGACACATGTATCACAATGATAAAATCAAACACTTGTATAATGCTGGTTGTTTTAAAGTAATACTTCTTAAAACAAAAATTTAATATTTCCTTATGTTTTAGTTACACTAACAAATATAAGTTGCTCCATTGCATATGCCTACATTAATAACATAAAAATAGGTTAACGAATGCTGTTTATCCAAAATCAATATAAATAAAAAAAAGTTTAAATATTATGGCAATGGACTACTGAGATTCGATGAGGTTTGGGCGACAGTTTTTATATTAGGTCTTTAGCGCTTTTGAAGTTAAAAATAGGTTAACAGAGCAGATATGGTCTGTGTAAACTTTCCTGATTTCATAATTTGCTTAAATGGTCTTCAATGTCAAGGAATTTCATAAAAAATTGAATATACCATTTTCTGACAAAATCAAATGTTCAGATATCTTACGTCCCACGTTAAGTACAGACGGAAATATGATTGCGAGTTTTAACATATATTTTAAACTCATGACGAACCGAATGCCTTGGAAAATTTACATTTCCCATGCGATTCGGATTACCAACGTTTCAGTCTTTCGTGTAGACTTTTATTCCACAGAAAATTCAGATACAATGAAAAAAATGAAATATTTGTCATTAAAGGATTTCTCGAATACGCCAGTAAACGAGAGACAGCAAACTTATAAATATACTAGGATCCTTTGCAAATTATTTGCTGAATTCTTGACAAATGTTTCTGATAATATTAAGGTGACAAATTTTGTCCAATAGTGTACATTAACACTAATCCTTGTACTGTACAAGCCAAATAATTATAGAAAAGTTGTGACTGCCACATTATTATTTTCTTGTTACATGATCACGGAAATACATATTCTGTCTCAAATTTGTTATTTCCGTTTTTTAGATCTCCTCTCTGTTTATGCAATTTTTTTACGAAAATGATTATAATTCTCTGTACCAGGGTAATTCAAATTGTGTGTGATGGTACATGACTGGGCTGTGGACAAATTCAAGTGAATCTTTGTGAAATGCGTTATTTTTTGGAGCAAAGAGTAGCCCGTATGGCAATAAAAAAGGTTCCGATCGTTGAATTACAGTTCGCAAATTATTCAAATTTGGTCAACCATATACAAATATTTCGCACTAAATTGTACAATTTTACAATTAACTTATTTCTACAATTTTTACAAACCATTGTAAAATAAAAAAGTATTTGCTTGTAAAATATCCTATTTGTAAAATTACAATGGTCGTTTTTGTAGCAAAACTCTAAATGGTTTTGTAGTTAGGCGAAATTGCTTTCAGTCGAGAAGTGAAGGAACAAATTGTCACACTGGGAACGTGTGTGAGTGTGTGCCCACGCCACTAACATCAAGTTAAATAATGAATAAGAATTAAAATTAATATGCAGGTTGTGTCCCCTTGAAGTGTAATTTAATACATTTTCGCATTCTTTCTCAGGAGGGGAACTCTTATGCATTGTTGGTTGTGTCTCTATTCCACCTCTCCTAATATTTTTGAACTATATCATAATTGTCTGTAATAAAATTCTGTCGATGTGTAATGACAATAAATATGTCAATGTTTGATATGAGAATACATTTTGAAATCATCAAATGGTGGAAGTGAAAATGTTCTATCCGCCTATAGACATGTATTGAAAAAGTAATTAAATGTTGAAGATATTTGCCAAATTATTACATATTTACTTATAATTCGTTTAACAACAACGTAAAATGTGCATGGGCTGGTGTATTGTTTAACGTCATAAGTTCAAAATTAAAATGGCCATGGTTCGAGTCTGGGTTGATATATATATATATACAGGTTGAGTATAAGAGAATACCCCAAAATTGAAGGTCTATAATATAAAAACCAAACAACTTACAACCTTGATTGACCAATCCAGAAAACCGTGGAACTATGAAATATGTTTACCACGCACTCATAAATGTTCACTGTGACCAACACAAGCGGTCCGAACGACATCTACGCGATAATCAAACTCGTTCCACGCTCTCGTCAGCATGTCCGATGTTACGGTTTGGATGGCGTTCGTAACGCTCGGTTTGAGGTGGTGAGGGGGTAGCGAGCTCGCATTCGGCACGTCAATGTGAAGGGGACGGTCTGATGTTTCCTTCATGTGCCAAGAACGAGGTGGACGATGCCTTCATGTCTAAGCTGGTTTTTAGCGATGAAGCGACGTTCCATACAAATGGTAAGGTGAACCGGCACAACGTGCGGATATGGGGTCAGGAGCCTCCACATGAAACCACCGAACACGAGCGCGTTTCCCCCTCAGTGAACGTGTTTTGCGCTGTATCCAAAGACACTGTTTTCGGCCCTTTCTTTTTTCACGAGCCCACTGTTACTGGAATCCCTTATTTGAACATGTTTAGAGAGTGGTGGTTTCCTCTGTTAGAAGCGACGGCGGGGGACTTTATTTTCTAGCATGGTGGTTCGCCACTCCATTGGCACCTAGATATTTGCGGATATTTGAAAGAGACGTTGCCGCAACGCTGGATTAGTCGAGGAGCAGCTGGTGACCAGGCTCTTCATCACAGACCCCAAGAAGCCCGGATCTTAACCCGAGCAATTTTTTTCTATGGGGGTAAATAAAGAATGAAGTGTTTCGTCCACCATTGGCGGATAACATTGACGACATCAAAACGAGTATTATTGATGCCATCCAAACCGTAACACCGGACATACTGACAAGAGTGTGGAACGTGTTTCATTATCGCGTAGATGTTGTTCGGACTGCTTGTGGCGGTCGAATTAGACATTTATGAATATATGATAAACAAACTTCATGGTTCCACGCTTCATTTGATTCGTCAACCATGATTGTAAGTTTCTTGGTTTTAATATTATAGACCTTCAAATTTTAGGTAATCAGTTATACTCATTCTATATTTACATATTCATTCTCATCTTGTATATATATATACTCATCCTCTATATATATATACTCATTCTGTATATATATAATCATCCTGGATATATATACATATATATATATATATATATTGCAAGTCTACTTAGATGGTCATTGTATTGTTTACAAAAAAAAATGTTTGTAGTTCTACAACGTACTCCTTTGGCAACAGGGTTGCCAAAGATTTTCTTTATAAAAATACAAAATACTTAATTAATAGTGTATACTATAACAACGTTACCCCTTTGCTGAAACACAGTTTTCCTCTTACACACAGGAGATGGTGACAGTAGCGTGATGAAACAGTTGTTCGCAAATCAACTGTATGGATCAAATTTCAACATCACAAAAATAAAATGTATGAAGAACGTAATGTGAAACTACAACCGCAGACTGAGTGACGTCGTTTATTGTCCGGCGCCGGCTGCAGTCAGACGGGTTTTATATCCAGACCATCAGTCACGTCTTCGCGTCGCAGCGACAAGTGTCACAAAATACCGGAGCACTCAAAATTTGCCTTTGCAAGAAATAAAAAATGAATTGCAAAAGGTCGTTCATAGGGGACGTTTCCATGTTTTTGCTGATCATGGAAGATGCCAGGAAAGAGTTAATTTTTGCAAAGGACCAAATTATGGCGAATTATGTGAAGTGGAGGAACTGAAAGCGGTAGTTATGTGGGATGAGTTGATGTCAGCAAAGAACCTTTTCCCTCCACGCGAGAAGGTTTATTAACGTTTCTACAAATTACTTTGGAAGATTCAATGTGATACGTTGCAGATTTTTAGGAGTCAATAGGGTGAACTTTTATTCGCGAGGCTGGTACGATACAATATGAGATATCTCTGTTTTTAATTATTGCACTATAGGCAAAACTGAAAGAATGCTTCACATACAAATGACATTTCAAAGCCGAGGCTTATATTGCACTAACAATACTCGTGACAAGCAAAGGTCAGAGCAGAAAAGGAGAAACCGTCAACAAGCAAACCATGATATACTTCAACGTCCAGACTTCCACTATGATAATGTTAATTCAGAACCTGAAATGACCGAAGAAGAATTTCGGAGTCAAAAAGAAAACATTTCTGCACAACTGAGCCTTTTAAACTGTGGCAGAAATTCTCTTCAGGCCAACACAAATGCACAGTACAACTCTCATCTTTGGCTAACCGAGCGATCGAAACGGTTAACAACTTCATCTTTCGGACGCATTTGCAAAATGAAGCCGTCAACTCCAAGAGCCAAGGCTGATATTTAATTAACTACAGTTTTCATAGAACGAAGGCCACGAAGTATGGATTGCAAAAAGAGCTTTTAGCTTTTGAACAACTAGCAAATGCACTAGGTAAAACTGTGATGGCATCATGGTTGTTTGTCGCATTCTTGTTTAGCAGCTGTATCAGATGGTCTGATAACAGTGATTCCATTGTCGAGGTCAAGTACCCGTTCATTGCGGCTAGGGATTGCAATCCAGCGTCATTTTCAATCCGGTCGGATCCGACCGGATCCGACCGGATTTATCAAATCTGGATTATTTTCTCTTTTCGGTCCGCCGAAATGAACTGTTAATGAGTTTATCGAGTGTATTGTACTTATAAGTAATTTATAAAAAAAACATATATACAAAATCAACATTATTTCCGATGTTAAAATTAGACAACAGGCAAATAATTATAATCAAGTACAGTGTAGGTAACTAGTTGAATTTTAACGACACATAACGGGTGGTTCAGTCTTCCTAGATTTCACTTTCACAGATAGATCAATTTTAGTTAGTAACTTTATAAAATCTAACATAGTTAACCTTACGTAATTTACGGAGATCATAATANCGGAGATCAGGATAATTAGGTATTTGAGAATGCTAACAAGTCTCATTCTTATATTTATGACAGAAAAAAGGATCGTAAAACAAATAATGTTGATTGTGTCATCTGCCAGTCGACTTCTAATAGAGCTACAAATATAGCCTGCGGCGGAAAAGGCCCTTTCAGCTTCTACAATTGTCGGCTTTATTGTCAGCAAATAATCATGAATAGCAGACACGTATTCTCCTCGAACTCCATCACTTTCAAATGCAGTCATTTCCTTTTTTAGTATTTATTCAAAATAATTCTCTTTTTTAGTATGTAAGGTGTAACACGTCGTTTCTTGCTGGATTTGTAATAGTAATTCTTCCTGTGCTGTCAAATCTTTTTTCAGTGATGGTGAATCTAAGTTCTTCTCTACTATTTCTTCCACGTTTTCGTTAGAGTTATCATCTTTCTAAAAAATTTTTAATTTCAAATAGTATGACTTTTATCTTTGGCATAGTAAATGTATCATCACCTCGGTTTGTACATTCGTGATGTTTCTTTTGATTCTGTTAGTATATTAAAATTCCTGTTACTACAGTGCGGCGTTCTTTAATCCTTGTACGTAGTGATTCAGATAATTCAGTACTTAACACCGTGTCATGAGTGAGCAACTTCTTTAAAACAAATTTTTGTGTTGTTTCAGCAGATAACAAGATCGAATCTCTTCTGCATATGGCCTCTACAGCCAATTTAAATGGCTGCAAACTGTCAATCAAGTCTTTCATTTTCGACCATTCAAGGTCAATAAATGTTATGTCAGATCCTACATCTATTAAAGCTTTATCGATAAACACTTTCTGCTTATAAAATCTTTCTATCATAGCCAGAAGACTATTCCAACGCGTGTGGCAATCCAAAATAAGGCTTAATTCTTTACCCGTATCTTCTTTACATACTTTTGCAGATACATATAGTATTCAGTAGGCGATCTTTTGAATAACTTCACCACTTTTCGCACGTGGTGGCGGGGCGTGGTGGGGCGACTCAGCGTCGAGCGACTCGCACGCACACGCACCACGCATTTAAAGTACCTACTCATGCAACAGCGCGATTATTTTGCCAAACATTGCTATCACCGGATCCGGTAAACGTTTAGTGATGCCGGATCCGCCGGAATACCGGATCCGATTTTCCGGATTGCAATCCCTAATTGCGGCACACGTCACTCCCCAACAAGCAATAAAATAAAATTAATTCACTTCTGTCGTCTTGAATCGGGAGAACTTCGCCTGAAGGAGGATGACAGATACATGTATCAAATTCAGGAGGAACTGCACATCACGCAAATAGAGATAAGCTATTTTGTAATTTGTACTCCTTTAGACATGCTTGTACAGAAAATTGAGAGTTACATTGAAATATGAAAAATAAAGATATTGCAAAATTTAAACAATTTCTACATGTAATTAATGCTGCCTGAACTTGTAGACGCACTTTATTCTAAGGTTCGAGATATCAAACAGTGTTGAAGAGGACAGCAGTAATTTAAAATAACAATAATTCCTTCACAATGTTTCCTTGATTCACATGCATTGTGTATTTCTTTGTATTTTCTTTTTTTATATTCGCCCCTTTGTAATTGTATCATCGTTCACAATAAACAAAGTATTAAATCAAATTTTCAAATCAGCAGGTGGCTCGGGTAGCCCCCTACTGCAGGACGATAGCACAGAGGATGGTAGAGAGGCGGAGGTACAGTAGTTTGCACTGCCGTCCGCCTGACTGGCTGGACCGTGAGACCGGGGCGACCAACTTGCGCTCACGTCGCCACAATGACGTCACCGTCCAACATGTCGGAACGCCGTTCGCCAATCAGCGCCGGGCAACCTACTCCCCAGCCGGTAGTCTAGCCAATCAGGAACACTTAATAGAACGCTGTAGCCAATCAGACGNCCCCAGCCGGTAGTCTAGCCAATCAGGAACACTTAATAGAACGCTGTAGCCAATCAGACGCGAGGTTCCTCCCCCAGAGCCAGCGCAGCCAATCAGAGACAGCGATACGTGCGCACTGAAGAAGCGGCGACACAACTCCGGCTCTGTGTAGTCAGCTGCTCTGTGCGCCGACAGTGAGGCTGGGAACGGCACGCCTCCATCAGCGCAGCCAATCAGAGACAGCGATACGTGCGCACTGAAGAAGCGGCGACACAACTCCGGCTCTGTGTAGTCAGCTGCTCTGTGCGCCGACAGTGAGGCTGGGAACGGCACGCCTCCATCAGCGCAGCCAATCAGAGACAGCGATACGTGCGCACTGAAGAAGCGGCGACACAACTCCGGCTCTGTGTAGTCAGCTGCTCTGTGCGCCGACAGTGAGGCTGGGAACGGCACGCCTCCATCAGCGCAGCCAATCAGAGACAGCGATACGTGCGCACTGAAGAAGCGGCGACACAACTCCGGCTCTGTGTAGTCAGCTGCTCTGTGCGCCGACAGTGAGGCTGGGAACGGCACGCCTCCATCAGCGCAGCCAATCAGAGACAGCGATACGTGCGCACTGAAGAAGCGGCGACACAACTCCGGCTCTGTGTAGTCAGCTGCTCTGTGCGCCGACAGTGAGGCTGGGAACGGCACGCCTCCATCAGCGCAGCCAATCAGAGACAGCGATACGTGCGCACTGAAGAAGCGGCGACACAACTCCGGCTCTGTGTAGTCAGCTGCTCTGTGCGCCGACAGTGAGGCTGGGAACGGCACGCCTCCATCAGCGCAGCCAATCAGAGACAGCGATACGTGCGCACTGAAGAAGCGGCGACACAACTCCGGCTCTGTGTAGTCAGCTGCTCTGTGCGCCGACAGTGAGGCTGGGAACGGCACGCCTCCATCAGCGCAGCCAATCAGAGACAGCGATACGTGCGCACTGAAGAAGCGGCGACACAACTCCGGCTCTGTGTAGTCAGCTGCTCTGTGCGCCGACAGTGAGGCTGGGAACGGCACGCCTCCATCAGCGCAGCCAATCAGAGACAGCGATACGTGCGCACTGAAGAAGCGGCCACACAACTCCGGCTCTGTGTAGTCAGCTGCTCTGTGCGCCGACAGTGCGGCTGGGAACGGCACGCCTCCATCAGCGACGCCACAATGGAAAATAATTATAAATAACTCCTTTTGAGCTCGTTCTTCACCAGCGTTTCCATCCCTACAATTACACGCTAAAATAATTTGCAACGCAGTCAAGCGACATAATTCAATCTGGACGAATTATTGTGGCGCGTAATTCGTTCAGCCTGATTGCGTTTCGGCCGAATACTTTAATCCTATTTNTCAATCTGGACGAATTATTGTGGCGCGTAATTCGTTCAGCCTGATTGCGTTTCGGCCGAATACTTTAATCCTATTTTGTCTTTTTTCCACCCCTCTTTTTACAACGCCCCGTAATATTAATGAACTTGTAATTTGGGTTCGCATAATTACCTGTCCACCCTACCACATCAATTAATGCTTGCAGTTTATAAATAATTTTGGGTTTAAATATAAATTTTTAATAAATGTGCTATAATAAATTTAAACTGATTACACTAGAAATTTTTGTTCTGCATACAAACAACAAACCTTTCTATTATGGTTTTTTTAGAAATAAATTATGAGCTCACTTTATATTTAGAGTCGGTTTACTGCTTACGTATCTAAAATAGTAGCTGATTTCAGTGTTATTGTCTTTATCGCAAATCACTTAAATTTAGTAATGTTTTACAGTTGGTTGGCAAATAAAAATCCCCCCCTCAAAANTTGGTTGGCAAATAAAAATCCCCCCCTCAAAAGAAATTTATGTTACGTAGACTGAACTGTAACATACTGGCTACGAAAAATACATCAACGAAAACCATTAATTATATTTAAATGTAGTATAAATTACGACAGTTTCATCTGAACATCCGATTTTTTAAGCAATTTGTTATGCAGATAACAAAGCCACTATTTAAAAGGGGCAACCAAAAATTTACAGAAAACTGAATTAAACGTAATGAACAATGTGCACTCTAAATCTCAATCAGTGAGAATTTCACCTATTAAATCACCTGACGCCTCCAGGAGTCGCTTCAGTCTTTTTAACTTATAAAATAATGAAAAATGCTACTTTGCCTTCATTTATTGATTCAGGGATACTTTCCACTGATTAATTTTGTTAGCGGTTTTTCAAATAATTAATATTTTACTGATTGATAAGTTTAACCAGACACATAAATAAAGTAACAACGCAATAACAAATAAAGCACATGAAAATAATAGTATTATGTATGTTTAGTTTTTTTGTAATTGGCTTACAGTTTTACGAGGCAACAAGAAAATCTAGTATGTTATTTCGTTTTAACGTCTTTCATTTAGTTTTCACGTAATCATCATAGAGCTTGGTTCTTGTGTTACAACTGCGGCGAAGTGAGAGAATTCATTCGTGCTTACTATTTATTTTAACAATCATAATGTTACAAATTTAACTAAAAAAACGAAATGAAATGACATGCAGTTTATAGTGACATATTTTCTATAAAGGCTTAAAATAAATGTATTTCCCCCTTACAATAAATATTGGCTCAGTGGTTCGGTTCATAAGATGACCGTCTGTAAGTGGAGCATAGTCTGTCCAAATCCTGGGCAACTCGATTTTTTTCTACATNGGTTCATAAGATGACCGTCTGTAAGTGGAGCATAGTCTGTCCAAATCCTGGGCAACTCGATTTTTTTCTACATTTTGTAATTACGTTAAATTGCACAAAATGAACAGTGACTATCGGAAATAATTTATTTCTCGCAACAACTTGATTAAATTGAATAAACACAATAACTACTTAAATCGCCGCACTCAGTTAAATGACATTTATCCAATTAGTTAAATTGTTCCCCTGAAACCATTAGTAGATTTATACCTGTTCTAAGAGGAGCTTTTTTCACTTCTTCGAGTGAGCGAGTGAAACGGGTTCAATCCCTGGCCTGGACACTCTCCCGGATTTTCACAAGTCCAAGGTAAGCCGGCTAACCACTCAGTCACCGCGGCCCCTTACTTCCTCGAGTTGTCGACTCTCGCTGTGAATCAGTGGTTTTTCACTAATTTGAATTTAGGTTGTAAGATGCAGAAAAAACACTACGCGAAGGAGAATGTGTTAACAGTCAGCACTTAAAAAAACTTGTGAATACAAATATTCTTGAGCTATTATTCCTCTAGTTTGTAAATTTACTTGTCAAGAGCCGTTAAAGTAGACAATATTTGACGGTTTGTGTGGGTGTGAATTAAAATTATCGGATTTGGAGAAGAAGTTTTCATAGAAACTTACCCCGACCTTTGTTAAAATGCACATATTTCCTTTTTTGCCTAAATCGGTTTTTCACAAATTGCGAAAAACTAAAAATAATGTACCGTGCTTGTGAAAAATTAATAAAAGTATTTTGTGTTCCTAAAGTGATGTATATTGGTTATGTATTATGTGTATGTATTCTTGTTATGCCATGCTTGGTAAATTTGTATTAACGTGTTTCGTGTTCTCTAAGTAACGTTGCATAATGGGACCTTGTTTTTTACCGAAAGAAAGCGAAAGTGTCAAAAATATTTGAATAATTATTGCAGTGTGTGGAAATATTTGGGCGGGTTTTATGATCGAGTTATTGAGAGCCAAAATAATTAATGGAAATCATTGTAATCAACTATTTAACTGACCATCTTTCCTATTAATTTTTAATTTTCCCCCAAACTTCAGTGGAACTTACAAAGACATATTGATGGCCGTGTTGGTGCAGGACCCACGGTACATCGTCTGTGCCTTGTACGGTGTTTCTGATGTAATACCAAAGCGGCTGTGGTTTGACTTGCGCCCAAAGCAGGTGGACTTTCATCAGCGTGAGTTCGCAAAATACTAGTACGTTATTTTAGTGTATGATCGTCATAAACAAAGACGTTTCAACGTCCTTGTCCAAATGTCACACGTGTTGGCAGAGCTTCAAGCTATGTGATAACTATGTCCCAACTGAAGACCACGTGTGGCGATAATCTCTTCAACAAAATAAATACAATTGTGACAAAATACTACATTTGAGTGGGAATGGTATAACGACAGACGAAAGTTAAGGAAACTTCTTTTTATTTCAAGCTATTCAACAAAATTATTTCGCAGCCGAATCTAGCGTGTTGTTTGCATTAGGTTTTGCAGTCGCCAGTGCAATTCTGTCAGTTGAATAACGTCTCTATATTCGCATTTGCAATAAGAATTTAAAAAAACATTTTCTTCAGTTATGTGAAAGAGGGGAAATGCCAAAGAAGGCTCTGACAACTGTGATACCGAAGAGAGTGATAACCAACACTTGCTTACTTGCAAATGCAAAGCTTATGGAGAGTAGCGTGGCAAACTGTGACGTCATAAAGGGCTCTTATTCAGGTTTGCAAACAGTCACAATTTTAATTACCAGCAACTAAACCTACTTTCGTGAAATATTAACATGCCTTTTTTAGCACTCTAAGCTCAACTGCTCTAGTTTTGTACTAACCACAAAGACCCAACTTTGCAAAGCGATGAAAGCATACATTGGATGTAAGCAACCATTTATTAGGAATATCGGAAATACCGTCTCAGAAAAATACACACACACATACATATATACATATATATTCTATTAGATAAGTTTGATTAAAATTCCATATAACAAGCAATGGAGCCTATTTGCGTAGCTGAATTTATCGTCTTTCACTCTAATAGCTTAAAATTTCACGCGAATATAACTAATTATATAAAGGTTTCTTAACTGAAAGTTAACGAAACAGTAGCAAAATTAGTTGGTTTTATTCCTAGCAATAATTTACATCTCTATAGTAACTTACGCCGGGGAACTATTTTCCCGATGTGAGAGTAAAAAACATGTGATTTCATTGAAAGTGTATTGCTCGTATTGTCAGCAGTCTTCAATACTAATAAAGAGTGAAGAGTCAGTGAGCAGGCTTTAATCACGGAAAGGAAATGCGTCGTATACGTTCTGACTGAAATGTGCTTAAAATATTCGTGCGCAAGAAAACATTATGGGAAGCAGAGGACCCCAACTTTGAGCCCCAGTTTTCACAACTTTGCATATCTCACGTACCGCAATAAAGACACAAAGATAACAAGAACGAGTAATAATGGTAACCTTAGTGCAAAGGCAACATGTTTCCTACCTGGCGGAGTTATTCAAGTGGTTGATTACACTACAGACCAAAACCCAGGGGCCTTTTCCTATAACTTATTTCGTCCCTTATATAATGAGAGCAACCGCGTAATTATCTTTATAATCCGAAATTGTATTCTGCAGCTCTCTACTTGACGGGACTATTTTAGATCCCANTCAACCGCGTAATTATCTTTATAATCCGAAATTGTATTCTGCAGCTCTCTACTTGACGGGACTATTTTAGATCCCATGTGACTGTTTTTATAAAAAGGTAGGTGAGTTAGGCGATTCTCTAAATGTGATCGTACAAAATATTGCTGCATTTTTAAAGACACTTCGAAGAAAAAAAAAACCTTACGAGAAAATTTATTTTAACATCTTAATAAAAAGGAGAAATGTTTAGTCTCTCTTCAACTTCTTCTATAAAATAAAGCATCTCGAATATAATAACCAACATTTAGTCAAATACATCTGCATTGTTTTCCAGTAGAGATGTCCTAAAACGCAACCACGGTACAAAAGTAAAATCAGGTCTCGGTCTAATTACTGCCGTAGTGTGATGCTCGAAATTATCTTGGTTCATCTCAAATAAAGATTTAGAAAGAGAAACAAAGAGTTAATATTAAATACATTTTTCATCGGCCTACTGTAGTCATAAACAAACATCGCTTATATTTATTAGTTCACGATATATACACACGATGTTATAACAAGAATACTTTAATAATATAAATACATAATTAAGCAAGAATAGTGCGGGATTTTCAACAGAGCTGACAGTGTTTCAAACACATGCGTTGTTATGCATTAGTAATGATAAGCACCGCAGAATAGCACGTAAAGTATATAGCCAGTTATACACGATCCACTTTCTTGTATAAGAATATGTACACTTTTCTTGTTCAAGTCAACTTGCCTTGTGTGACTGACTTACATGTTTGCAAGTGGCTTGCATGAAAAGGCGTGCGTGTTAGCTAGAATCATTTAAACACTATTATATTTTTTGTTCACTTTCTTGTGCAATAAGTTTGTTTACATTTGCAATTTAAACGTTTATGTAGTTTCGGTACATTTATGCTCACATTGTTAATTTGAGAGTAGAAAGATTTTAATTGTGTACTAGAGATTTGTTATATTTGTAAAATCTTTGTGTGCCGAGGTGGAAATGAGTGACTGGCGTGCTGCAACATTCAAGTACCACTACTGTACAATATGTACACGGGACTTGAAAACAATAGGGTGTTCACCTTCTTGTTCACCTTTTGGTGATCACCTTTTTGTTCACAAAATATGTCCTTCTGTATCAGACTTATCAGTAGTCATAGCTTTCGTTATCAGTAGAGTATAAATAGGGCTTCTGGGGCACGGATCGTCGTAATCGAAGTCCGCATTAGTCCACCATCTTGGTTGACGTCACGCCCGACTGCCAAAAAGTGCCATTTACCCTCAAATGACCCATTAGGCTTTTAAAAATGAACGTTTCGCACCTAAAATTTTCTTTTTATTCCCTCTTAACCTTTTAAACAAAACGGTAAAACCAGTTTTCTGCTTAATTTAACTGAAAATATGAAAAATCTTTGGATCCTCATTTGCAGTAAGCAGTCGGTAGTATTTAAAAAAATTATACTCCCACCCCCACACAACCACCAGACCCATACCCACTCCACCAACACCTACCCTAACCCACCACTCTCCACCCAAAATCCACCCANCCCCACCCCCATTTCGATCCCACACCATCCACCATCTACAATCTCACCCAACACCCTCATTCTACCACTGCTACCGTCAATACGCAGGCTATCACCACTCCTACCATCCCATGCTCTTCACTCGGCGAATCCCCCCCACACTCACTCTTACCCTGCTAATACAATGAAATATACTGCTATACTTGAGTCACGAACAATGAATTTTAAGTGTTGTTCACTAAGCATCAAAATCTGTTCCATCACATTTCCTCGTTCGAATATTTAATTTGTTTGTACGATATTGAATATAATATTATATACATTTTTTGTAAATTATTTGTACTTGAGTTATATTTTAACTAGTGCATTTATGACTCAGGAAATATCTACAACCACAAATGTTTTCAAGAACTTTTCCCAATAAGATATAATGTTTATAAAAAGGGCACACTATATTTATTATTGTTTGCATTGTAAAATACCTTTATAAACACAAAGATGCATCAAACTATTGTGTTTCTTGTCTGATCTGAAAGCTACAAAAATAATACGATAATATGCCTACGTCCAAGCCATTTTTAATATTCATATACCTAATAACTAAATGTGCAGGTTTTTGCGACTAATAACAACCAGTTAATGGTGTAGCGGCAACATTTTCTCAAGTGTTATACAGAAGCATGGGACTACACTTCATAATTTACGCCACGTGGCGCGTGGTGAATAGTTGCAAGGTAAGCTGACGTTTGTTCGCTGCTGTACCCTGTTGCTTGTATGGCCAGGCTTGTGTAATTCAGTTGGCGAACGGAACTTCCAGATCGAGAATGTATGCATCGATAAGTGTATTGGCAAGATATTATACTTTATTTTTCTGAAATTTATTTGCATCATTGCCTTTATTGAACAAAATTCTTTTTGCTATATAGCAGGGTGATAACTAGGCACGATTCCAACAAAATAAAATATACAATTTTTCTCATTTTTATTAACCTTTATATAATTGAACAAACACCCAAAAATGATTCATGCTCATTGGTGTAAACTTTTCATCCTTATACACGTCACTTAGAGTTCTATTCCATGAACACTAATCCAAATACTCGAACACTTGTGCATTTCGTGGCGATGTGGGGTCATCTTGAAGGCAACGTATTTGCGGAAATATCGACACCGATATGCCACTGAAAGTTCTGTAGATGATAGACTGGTGGAACAAGATTGATCAGCTGCAATCACTTCGGGAAGAGCTGGAACCAGGGACGAGGATGCTTTCTTGGGAAACGATGCTGCACCTCGTGATGAGTTGGCAGACTCGTCATTCCTACTGGTTGCAGCCGATGGTGGTAGAGGGGTCAGATTATCGGAATTATTTTATATTTGAAATTTAATGGTAATGGTGAGTTCAAGTTATCATGTTAGTATGATTGGACTGTGTCTATTGCCAACCATGAGACTAAAGAAAATAAAAACTCGCACTCTCACAGAACTCAGCAAAGACACAGAAGGAAAAAATATTTTACAGCCCCATAGACAGATAATTAGGAATAGCTGTTTCCTTGTCAATATAATATAATACGTATAATTTAAACAACAAAAATTCGGACGAACAACTCGTTATTACAAAACAGGACCTACAACAAAAATACAGCTAAAATAAAGGATAACGTGAAGAACAAAACGAAAACGTGATACCGGTGGAAAAACAGTGCAAAAAAATTATCTGCGGACACAGCTAAATATTATATAACTAAAAACCACTCACAAAAACTAGGACAAAAAATCACGATGATACACAAGTTAGGAAAAAGTATTCCTTGTCAGATTAAGAACCCAAATAATGTTTAAAGTTTTTGTCTTGCTTAGTTCTGTAAGTGTGCTGTTATTATTTTATTTAGTCTTATGGTCGAAAATACCACAACGACGATAGAGGTTAAAGCAACTCTCCCTTGCAGAATGGACACCGAAATATCGACGATGCCCGCAGTTTAACTTTGCATGTTCTTGTTTGCAAAAAGTATCGTTATTGTAGAACAGCGACCCACGCCATAAGCACAGATATGTCGAGCGGTTGGTATTTTCCATACACCCATGAGTTTCATGTTGCCATGCGATGTGTTTCTGTGCAAAAACTTTTTTTTCACAGTAACTGCAGCGGACGACCCAAACTCTATCGGATACAACAAAGCCAATTAATAAGATGTTACAGTCGAACCTACAGGTGGCGAGGTTGCAAACTGCCTACAGTTCGTCCGAAGGTGAAGAGTCAACTCCGTCGAAAACGTTGAAGGCACATCAGCCGAAGAAGTCGATGTCATCGTAGGAACCTTGGTCGATGGCGCTACTGATTCTGCTAGACAGACAACCTCTTCTCCATAACATATTTGTCGGTTGTTGCCACCTGCTGAGACGATCTGCCTTGCACATCGGCCACTGCCAAACTAGACTCGTTCAAATGAACTATGCTGACTGTAGATTCAAACATGAAATCATGCATACTTGGTGATGTACCATAGCAGGCGATGGCACAGGTGCTGTTTTACCCAGTGACGAGTTGGCAAGTGCAGTGCTCATAAACTTCGCAGGCGACTGCAACAATTGGCATACAAGACAAACAATTTGTTTAACGCCAATCACACCAATGATGGAGGATGCAGAATCAGAGATATAAACGTATCGGCACTGTTGGTCCCTCAGAGACATAATAGATATGCTCATCACCGATCCATATGCTCCTTGCATATAAACACTTTGTGAATAGTGAATGCGATATCACGAAATTTGGATATTTTCGTAGGTTCGTAATCGGCATGAAGGATGGAAATGCCAATAAATCGTCCATATTTTGAGCAGACCGAACCCATTTGTTCTTAGTTGCAAGTGATGAACTTATCCAAAGTTCAGCTAGAGTCCTTGAATTCCATTTCCTGTTCCTCTCACCATACCGTGTAATAAAAAGGTGCCTCGGTAAAGTAGTGGTTAGACTGCTTGCCTCCCAGTCTTGCGAGTTGGGCTCGATTCTCGGCCAGGTCGCTCCTGGGTTGCCACGTGTGGGAATCGTGCCGGACGATGCCGTTGGTCGGCGGGTTTCCTCAGGGATATCCCATTTCCCTGCCCTTGAATTCCGGTGCTGCTCCATACTCACCTCACTTAACCCTCATCAGCACTCAAGACCTCGATGTTAAGAGCAGCCAAAAACTCTCTACTTTATCCTTAATAATATTCTCAACATTCGCTTCGATGTCATTCGATTATAGACCCGTAAATTCGAGGTCCTGAATGCCTTATTTTTGTGCTTCTCATCGTATGTCAATTGTTTAGTATAGCAGCATTCCAACCTTACAATGTATTTCAGAGTAACTTTTTTTCCACTTTCTCTGTAAGTTGGTTTATTGAATTTTGTTTCGTATATGACAGAAATAAGCCAACATCTTAATTGTGACAACAGGAAAAAAAAATAATTTATATTTGATGAGAGTTATCTTGATTTCTTCCTTTCACTGGGAACTGACTTAAATTACATAGCACGTTTATGAAAGCACGAAGAGAAAACTCGTATTTTTACTGTTTACAATTGTAAAGACCACTGGTTGGCTTGCATATTAGTTGCAAAATAAAGTTAATTGGGTATTTTTTGGGCAGGGAGAAGAATATATTACAATTCGAGCGAAAGACGAAATTTCACACACAAATAAACAAAATAGCTTCTTTGATTACCAGTTTAAAAGCGGTATCTTTGTAAAAGTAGCGAGCCTTACACAGGAAAACTCCATATGCTACACTCAGTCACAAGGTATGTCGTTTTTTTCTTAAGAAGGTAAACCCTTAGTCAGGTTTCTGACCTTGTTACTGGTAGAGTCGTCGTGTTATAACAAAACCTCTTAACGACGCCAGTTTAATTGAGGTACATAAGCCAGTATAACAAAGAATAGAATTGAGCTAATCGACTACGAAAAATCCTATCTCCAAATATGTTTAAAAATAATCTGCACAAAAACTGAAATCTCGTAAATCAAATATGCGATTTCAAACAGCAAAAAGGTGTATATTAAATTTAAATCTACCTTCAAGTCTGGGCTAAATATCGTACCTGACGAAAATATTAATAACGCTTTAATTTCATAAAGCTTAAAAGTTTCTTTGAAATCAAATTTAATACGTCTTATATCTGTTCTGTAAAAGTCCTATTTTATGATGTACAACGTTTTTTCTTGATGGTAAGGCACCATCTCTACTGATTCCATAACTGTGGATTTGGACATTACGATGTCTCGCCGTTATATGTGAGAACACCTGGGCGAACTGCTCAAAGTTTTCGTACACTTGTCAACAACGCCCTAGCCATAAATACATGCCTAAAACTCAAAAAGAGAGTATGGAGCCAAATCAAAGCAATTGGTGTCAACTTACTGATTATTACCCTGGCTTAACTTTGCTGATTAAAATTTCGCTTCGTGGCGTTGAAAAATAGAGAATACATGTGAATGGTTTGGATTTTAAAATTAAAAAACAGTTTAAATTAAATGCACTATAAATATTTATTACTTAATTAGGAAGTATTTTTACAATCGTACAACTATTGATGTTCATTTGGCCTTGTATTTTGTTACGTAGCGTGAATATGGAGGAAATGGTGAAGAATAGAGTGATGAGTTGGCAAACGTGTTATATACTATACAGAATGTTTCATTGAGAGCATGCAAAATTGAAACTGGGAATAGGGGCCGCGTCATGGAACGTTTTGAAATTGGAAATGCGTGGTCCAGGAGGCCACCTATAACAGATATGGGCGTAAACTTGTGGGCGACCCGTGTAATATGTGAGGTTCACCAATTGTCCGCCAGGTAACTCTGTCGTACCAACATAAACACAGTACGTGCGTGTATCAACGACAGACGCAAAACTCATTGGATATTTAAACTGATGTGTTAGAGTCGAGTTGAGTTAAGACTAGAGATTTGGGCGGCTCTTAACAACGAGGTCTTGAGACCCGACGAGGGTGAAATGAGGTGAGGATGGAGTAGCACTGGATTGCGAGGTGAGGGTAAACGGGAGATCCCTGAGAGAACCCACCAACGAGAGGCATAGTTCGGCACTTTTTCCACTTCTGGAAATCCGGGAGTGATGGCCGGGTATTGAACCTGGTACGCTTTGGTGGGAGGCAATCATTCTAGCCGCTCAGCCACCACGGCCCCTCGGATGAGTTAGAATCTCCTACGTCTTTGCTCTGTTTGCGTTGCTGTTGGTGGCCGTAACTTTGAGCAAATCTTGTGAGCCACAATGTGAGACGTTAACACCGGTCCGTCAATGGAGTGGCCCTGTACGGTGTACAGTAATACCTGTTAACAGTGTACACTCCCAATGTCAATAATTCACGTAACCAATGTGGACACATTTATTCGTGTTATACATGTTTGGTCCCATATCTCCTTTTACTGGCTTCGCGTACCGCACGTTTCCAATCTCAAAACGTGATACACCCGAGAGAACCCGCCAACCAGCGGTATCGTCCGGCACGATTCCCACATGCAAAAATCCGGGAGTGACCCCGCCGGTATTCGACCCCGGTTACGCGTAGGTGACAGGCAAGTAGTCTAACCCCTACACTACCGTGGCTCCACGCATTTAGTAAGACGATAAGAAATGGAAATAGTGTTACTAGATAACAAGGATATTCTTAGTGTTCGTAACACTATGTGTGGTAACGAACTAGAAATTTTTTGAAGCGTATATTTAACAAAATAAGTGCTCATTTATACGCGAGCCATGTATGCTGGGGCTATTTTCATTCAGGCAGCAGTGAAAAAATTGCAAAAAGGAAGATGCGGCCTAAGAGGAAATGCAGACGAAGTGAGAGGGTTGATAAAGGACAGAGAGGCTGTAAGTAAAGGAAGAAAGGGCTGTACACGGTGAGCTAGGATCTAAATGTAGGGACAATCGGATTGTCGCGAGATATGACCTGGATGGAAGGGAAGCGGCTGGTGGTAATGCAGGGAGGGAGGTATTTGCATGAGAGACGTGCTTCGCAGATGGAGTGTTTGTGACTCCGAGCTGGGATAGCGTAGCCCTGAGCACTCCGTGTCTGACTCAGGTAGACTCGCCCTACAGTACACAACCACCGCCCTTCGCCGGACAACTGTACTAGCACCTGGCTTGTGGCGCTTTCATTCTCACCACGTTCATCCCCTCACATCATGGCAATTCTAACCCTTTCATTATCATGTTCATGTATCATTTCTGGTGTTGCAAATTAGATTTTTTTTATCTGTACTATAATTATGCTGGCAAAGAATTGGTTTCGATATCACAACCAGACTCTGTGCTCAGTGATCAGTGATACGAACCAGTCATAAAGTAGATAAGTAACATAGTTAAGGAATCAGTTATCTACAGGGAAGATCATTGAGCACTGGGCCTCGCAGAGTACAGTACCTGTCAAATGTAAGCTTCCTGTGCAATATGTTGCCTATTGTCTACAATATCAATTAAAGGGTTAATACCTTAAAATATAACGATTTATTAGTTTTATATATTCATACTACTGTTAAAGCGCGACGTTTCTTTGGAATGTAAAGTTAGTGATATGAAAACGGCAGGTAAATTTAGTGACTTGAGAGTAAGGTTAGAAGAATTATTTTCATTATTCACGTGTTCATAATTTTGAGTAATAGTCGGTTTACAATCAAAATGCACAGGCGCAGATTGAAGGACATAACAGCAGAACATTCACACGACCTGAAGTCTTGAGCAAAATAAATTTGCGTTTTATTTTTAGCCAATCAAATTTTGTGATGTGACTGACTTAAGTTGTTTGTTGGGAAAAAATATTTTAATATTCTGGTTGTCTTGAGAAAAATAAAATGTACTTTAAGAAAAGGACAGTTATTAAAGATAAATTAAAACAAATTTCTTTGCTTTAATTTGTTAGCGTTTTCGATCGTAAAGTGTGAATGATCTCTTAAAAAGATTGCTAGTACACCGCCACCTGTTCTTTTCTCTAAATTCATATCTTGCGAGATTTCTTCGTTTCTGCAACGTAACTGTTGATCCATTTTAAAACTAACAGCTTCGCAGAAAATGTTATACTCGGCTGTGATTGTCTGTTGCTCCACGAGTCTGCAAAATAAATTACATATATCCACTTCCTTTGTGTGAACTCTCAGGGACTCTCATACACACATGTGAATCAATTAGTTGGAAAACAAGGCGGTCAGTTTATGTACACTCTTNAGCAGAACATTCACACGACCTGAAGTCTTGAGCAAAATAAATTTGCGTTTTATTTTTAGCCAATCAAATTTTGTGACGTGACTGACTTAAGTTGTTTGTTGGGAAAAAATATTTTAATATTCCGGTTGTCTTGAGAAAAATAAAATGTACTTTAAGAAAAGGACAGTTATTAAAGATAAATTAAAAAAAAATTCTTTGCTTTAATTTGTTAGCGTTTTCAATCGTAAAGTGTGAATGATCTCTTAAAAAGATTGCTAGTACACCGCCACCTGTTCTTTTCTCTAAATTCATATCTTGTGAGATTTCTTCGTTTCTGCAACGTAACTGTTGATCCATTTTAAAACTAACAGCTTCGCAGAAAATGTTATACTCGGCTGTGATTGTCTGTTGCTCCACGAGTCTGCAAAATAAATTACATATATCCACTTCCTTTGTGTAAACTCTCAGGGACTCTCATACACACATGTGAATCAATTAGTTGGAAAACAAGGCGGTCAGTTTATGTACACTCTTACTACGTGCTACAGTTACTGCTATGCTTCCGATTGTGTAGCAAGCTTGAAAGAGGCGCAGGACGTTTGTCCCTAGGAAGTGGTGGAGTTCTGTATTATGAGCGCGCGAAGTGAAGCCACTTGTTAGCAGGTAACTGTCGACTGGAGAAGGAACGAGCCAGTCAGGTTTGGTACACATGGAAGGGGAGCTGGTTCTAGTATGCGTATCCAACAACCCGTGCCATAATAAATCACTCTACATCGATTGAACAGCTGTGTTGGTCAACAAGACCGTTCAATAAATCAATTATAATACATTTGTTCGACTGCTTACAAGTACAGCTTGTTCACGGTAAAGCGAGCACTTTAAAGATAAACTTCGAGATATTCACTCAGCGTAACGGGGACGCAGTGGTGCAGTGGTTAGACTGCTCGTCTTCCACCAAGGTGAACCGGGTTCGATTCCCCTGCGAGGTCGCTCCCGGATTTCCGCATGTGGAAATCGTGCCGGACGATGACGCTGGTATTCTGGTTATCTCGAGGATCTACCGTTTCCCCCGCCCTTGCATTCCGGCGCTGCTCCATGCTCACCTCGCTTCACCCTCATCGGCTCTCGAGGCCTCGATGTAAACAGCCGCCCAAATCTCTTCTCTTCACTTCTCTCCGCCAGACTGAGACCTAGGTCACGATGAAACAATAAATTCGCTAACAAAGTTCGTCTGATTTGATATGTGCCATCTGTGAACATCTGTTGGGACATGACATCGTCCGTAATTACGAAATTGAATGCTCCCATGATATTCAGAAACAAAGAATGATACCCGTGTGTTTTTATCGACTTGTAAGTCCGACTAATTGTTGAATAATAAACTGAAAATGATACATATCCGGTTAAAGTTTGTCCCCTATTGGGGCACGTATTGGGTCAATCTGAGAACCCTTTTCCAGGCGCCAAAATCATATACCAGCTTCTCTGCAGTGTTTGGTATGTCATGCTACCATACTGACCATTTTTCTTCCAGATCACAGTCGTGCATCGTTTGAAGACGGGAGAGAGAGTAAACTTCTGCAATTTGGTGGGAAGTGTGTTATTATAATGGTGTTTATTTATACCAGACTTTTTTCTGCTCGCGTCGTCATTAATTGTGTCCTGTTTGTTTTCGACTGGATCATATTTCCTAATCCTCACATCCGTTTGCAAACTGCGATTGTCTTGCGCTGATTCAAGACTGTTTTCTTTTCTGAGTTATTTAATGTGCCTATACAGTAGTATAGACACTAATGTCCGGTTGTACCATATACTACCCCGAGCCGAGACCTTAAGATCTTGGTTCAAACATTCTTCAGTTGGATCCGAGTGTACAAGCACTTCACCAACGCGACTGGCCTAGTTCTGTTCGTAGATTTTGTGACCTCGTTTCGGAACTAGGATTGAGAAGTAACTCTGTTTGTAATTGGCTCTAATTTTGTAGCGTCATCATGCAACTGTTTGTTTCGACGTTAAGAGAATGTTAATGAATTTGTGTGGGCACTGTCTCTTAAGACAAGTGTTTTATACTGTACAAACTGATTGAATGTATTATAAAATTTCCGCTGCCGTTTTTTGTATGAGTGGTAGCACTTAAACACACTTTTTCCGTTATTTTTGACACCAATTTCCTGAAGAAGGTAATGGACAAAAGACTGTATACTGCGACGTTTCATCTGTTTTAATTTAAGTAGCTATACGAATCCTACTGACTCATCTTTAAGTGTGCATATTGTTGTTTTATATTTCCAAAAAGTAATTGAACTTTGTGCCATCTGTTGGTGTATTTTCAAACTACATTTATTGTCGAAATCTGCTCTTCCGTGAGAAAAAATTTCGACTTGAGATTCTCTTTTTGACGTGACTCTAGCGGAAAATTAGCAAATATTTATGATATTCAGAATGGTTCTTTCAGTTTTCCGCTTTGTATAATCTGTGGGATAAACATAAGTTTCAGTAAGTCTTTACAAAAAAATGCTTACATTTTTAAATATTATATGTCTCAATTTGAATAACAAGCACGTCCTTATTTAAACGACTGAAATATTATGATAGTCCTATCTGGTAAATAAATATATTACACAGTGCCTTTAAAGACAAAACTGATATTGGATTAAAACTTTGAACCACCATATTTGGCGGTTTGAAATAAAGTTTATCTCGGTCTCCAGTCATGCTCCAAACTCGAATGGTGCAACAGTATTATGTAACGATCTTATATCAAGTTCGGACATGAACTCGGATCGACAGATGCACTATAATGGTGAAACCGGCCATAAGTAATACAAATATATGTCACTTCTTGACCCTACTTAGCCTAATTTCCATCCAGATTTCCTCATTAGCTTAGCTCTTTAACTTCCTAATTTATATTCCTGGCCCACTGGAAAATTGTGTTTGTTGCGAAGAAAAATTGGGGTGTGGCTGTATCAGGGATGCAGACAAGGGTTTTAAAATGAACACCTATGCGTCAGTGGGTGATTTTTTATTTTGCGATATGGGAATGAAATGAAAGTAAAGGCTGTTCACGGTAAGCTGAGCACTTTTGAAATCAACCCTTGAAAAATTTCACTGTCTCTCCCTGCGTGTATTTTTTAACGGCCATATGAAAAGGCATGATCTCCGTTAAGGTGACAACTTCGGAGGGAAAGCAGTTCCATGTCACAAACGTTGAATTAAAAGTATTCAGGAAACATTCGTCCATACTACAATGATTTATTTTTCTTTCTGACTTATAAATGAATACAGGATGATACTAAATTCACGGGACAAACTTTGAGGGGTGGTAGAGCTCACTAAAACAAACAATTATTGCATAGGAGTATATGGGCGGAAGTGACGCGTTGTGGCACAAACACAAAAATAACACGTGAAATGCAACACAGTGTTTATTTACAACGTCGCCGCTAAATGCCTTTATGGCAATATTTATAATAATTGCTCAAAATGGCCACCACCAACAGTAACGCAAGCTTGGTAGCGTCGGTGGAGAGATTGGCGAACAGATTCAAATACGCCGGGTATTTCACGCACGCGTGCAGCCACACAGGATAGTCGAGCGACGAGGTCTTCAATGGAATCAACTGGAGTCTCGTACATGAGGGCTTTCAAATGCCCTCATAGGAACAAATTGAGACTCGATACATCACTCGTTAAGTATGCTGCAAATGAACATTTTATGTTTCCGTTAATGTGTTATTTTTGTGTTTGTGCCTCAACGCGTCACTCCCGCCCATAAATTACTATATAATAATTGTTTGTTTTAGTTAGCTCTACCACCCCTCAATGTTTGTCCCATGATTTTAGAATCACTCTGTATAGTGGCGGAAATTTTCTCTGTGTCAAACTCTGCCATAAGAAATCTCGTTTTGTTCCTACGTCGAGTAGAACAAACATTAGCGTAACTGATTCGTAAACCGTGTTTTGTTCTCAGATATTAATGGTTCTTATTTCTATTTCTGAACACAAATCGTGTAGCTCAATGGTTCTGACAATGGAACAAGTCCTGTGACGGGTTAACAGGGCGTGAGACACAAATAAATACCTAACACAATAATATAAGTCTGTAGTTTTTGGAAGCCAATATAGGAAAAAAATATGGAGGTGGGGGAATTATACATTGCGGTTATGCCAGCTTTCTCAACAAAAGTTTTGTCATAGTGTTAGGCGTATATTAGTTCACCCACAAAATTCCGCGCCACACCCACGCAAACAAATCTTCGGTGACAGAAATATCTCATCAGAAATGCATCACTGTGGAATTAAATTTGATTACTAAGTTGGCAAAAACTGTATTGTAGTATTATTTTTTTTTACATTGGCCTCTAGGAACCTGAATAAATCGATTGTCTTTCATTTTCGTCATTTCTCGTTCCACGCATTTAAAAAAAAAAAGTTTTATTTGCAGCGCCTGAAAAAAATAAATTAATTCTGGTATGAAAGGGTTTAAACCATATATACGTGTTTATTTTTCCTCAGTGAGAGCAGTTGGCAGCAGTGTTGCCAACCGTAGAATAATTACGCTACATGTGGCACAATTTCAGGTGTCGGTAGCATATAGCATATCAAGGCAACTATGATATGCAAACGTAGCATAATTTTTGGATTTCTGCAAATAAATTATTGTTGACGAAACGCAAGTGCAAGAAGTTAACTATGAATGTAAGTAATCAGATTATACAAATTGCTCTGGCACTGTTTCGACGGGACTCAACTGCCATCTTGCGACTTGGCAGGTGTTGCTTGCCGCGGACACAGCTCCAGCCAGTTGCTCCGAGACGACGGCGGTGCAGGTATGTGTGGCGCGGGGGCGGCGGCGGCCTGGGGGCGGTGGCGCGCCTGGCGGTGGCGGCGAGGTGCAGCGCCAGCTCTAGCGCCAGCAGCGCCGCCGCCACAGCCGCNGCCGCCCCCGCGACCAGGCAGTGGAACACCGCCGCCACTGACTGCAGGTCGACGGCGGAGGGCGCCGCCTCCGCGCCGGGCGATCCTGAGTGGAAGGCGTCGGAGAACACCTTGCGCATCACGCCCGTGTTGCCCATCAGCCGCAGGCTGCCAACAATACACATTGCATCAGCCGACCTCTCGTGTCATAGTCGGTTGGTGCGCCGCCGGCTTGCGGTGCGGGAGGTTCTGGGTCCGAACCCAGCTAAGGCATGGGTGTTAGTTTAAGTTAGGTCATAAGTAAGTTTGTAAGCCGTCCCCTGGTAAGCCTTCAGGCATAACAACGGTATACGTAAATAAGCCCTTTACAACACAATACACATCGCATCGCAATCACTGGCCCTATCCTTTACAGCACAGGGTGTCACTCCGCCCAGTCATTTGACGTAAGACACTTGTCCTAAAATCACTGCAATTAAATTTCATTAAACATAAAAAAAAGTTTATTTCAATATCGTCTATCCCTTAATCAGCTTCTGACTTACGGCTCGGCTTCGCCCATTAAACAGAAATTCTTCGTTTTTGTGTCATAATTTAAATGTCAGAAAAATTACTGCAAACATTTTATTATAGAAATTTAAATTTGAAAAGTTGTTTAATATTTTGGTATCTAATTTTTTACTGCTGGTTGCAAAAATGCAGAAACGTGATAACAACATATAAATAAGTTCCTGACTTTTTAAAGGTAGCAAGTAACACATTTTGAAAATGATGCACAAAAATATTAAATGACTATTGAAATGTAAATTTTCTGTAATAAAAAAGTTTTAATAATTATTTTGAAACCAAAGTTATGGTAAGAAAACGAAGAATTTCTCAAAAGAGGGTGATAAATTTTATTTTATTTTATATTCCTATGAACTGTGGTTTGACAATTCTGGTACTTTCACATTATAAGTGAGGGAGTGAGCAGGTGTGCATTTAGCAGTCAACCTTTAAATTTCATCCTAAAAAAACACGGTTGTATAGGTCTGTGGAGACCCAAGTCAATAATTTCGAAAATATGGTTTCTTGGTGGTTGGAAGAAATAGGCAGGGGGTCAGTGGAATCTATGATAATGACCCTTCTGAATATTTTGCTATTGAAATCGATCATCGTTCGGAGTTTAAGCAATCGGTCGAAGAAATTCCATAAAATGGAAGATAATGCAGTACGTGCAAGTGCAAGTGAAACCAACTCCGACAGACCACGATGGAAGCAACTAACCATTATACTATTATGATAAGAATCTTCACAAATGGTCTTCCAGTTATCCAAAAAATAAAGGAAAATACAAGGACCCTCAGCCATAATAACATTACACATACTGCCAGGCCTGAAAGGATCTGTACGCACAGAACGCGAGAAAGCAGAACCGCATGAGATATTGAGAATTGTATTCAATAATGAAATATGCTGTTAAACAATACACTGGACAAATATAAAAATTGGTGGTTACAGATCAAGGTGCGATAATTACAATAAACTTGAGATTCGGGATGTAACAAATGCAGATTTTGTAGCATTCTCGGGGCTTTTACTTCTAACAGCACTTTACAAATCTGAACACGGGCGCATAATTCCATCATTTTCGTGTGCTGCTTAAGTCCGTGACATTTTTAGATGTTAGATGTCCCCAGAAACGTTATGTTGCATAATGACATGTGTCAAATTTTATGATACCGCTGCAAGAAATCAGATAAAAATATCATCCAGCTGCAGCTATTTCATGTATTTTCCAGACATTTGTCAGCAACTGTTAAAATAACTTTTCTTTTAATTAAATATACATGTGTTGATGAAATGCTAGAATGTTTCAGGAGACGATGTGCTTTCAAGCTGTGCATACCTAACAAGCCAAATAAGTATTGTATGATTGTTTTCTTTATCACAGATGCTAGAAATAATTACTTCATTATTTATACAATGAACGGGGGTGTGTGTGTGTATATATGCAGAGCGAGTATAAAAGAATACCCCAACTTTTAAAGTCTATAATATCAAAACCAAACAATGTACAGCATTGGTTGACCAATTAGATGAACCGCGTAACTGTGTATATTGCTGGAAAAGATACAGATGGTAATTCTCTTATTTCAGAAGAAGGGAAGTTAGCCAAACCTACACAGGCAGTTCTGATGTTGTGCGCTCCCACTGAAGGGAATAATCGGAATATTACAGCTGACAACTTGTTCACGTCAATAGAACTTGACGACAAACTGCTTCAAAAGGGCAAAACGTATAAGGGATCTGTGAAGAATAACAAGTGGGTTTTACATTTAGAGTTTCAACCAAATAGAAATACACTAGTATCGTGCTTATTTTATGGGTTTACAAGAGAGAAAACTATTATGAAACATGTTTAAAAAAAAAATTAAATCAGTGATTCTCGTATTGTCAATGCACCATACATCAACTACTACTAGAAAACCTGAGATAATATGAGGGTTTTATAATACGACTAAAGGGGGCGTTGACACACTGAATCAGAAATGTTCCACTTACTCAGCAGGTCACAAAACAATGGCCAATGGCAAATTTTTATGCGCTTGTCAATATCACATCTAGTAACACTTATACATTGCACCAGAGTTTCGAAGATGTAAAACAAAATGACTGATTGTCACTATCATTGACAGGAGCCGCGCTGGTTTAGTTCTCAGACCACTCGCCTCCCACCTACGTGAACCGGATGGGAATTGTGCCGGACGATGCCGCTTGCCGGCGGGTTTTCTCGGGGATCTCCCGTTCCTCCTTTTCTTGCTTTCCGGCACTGCTCCATGCTCATCTCACTTCACCTTCATCAGCTCTCAAGACTTCAATGTTAAGAGGTGCCCAAATCTCTCCACTCCACTCATTATTGGATGCGATAGGAATATATATATTAAAGGCACGTGTGCGAAAACAATACGGAGAACTTTGTATGCGGAAAGACCTAAATTGACAAATAGGGAAATTGCTTGGCGTGGATGCCAGCAGAATAAGCAGCCTTTGTATTTCGGAAAGGACAGAATAGCATGCGTGTTAACAACGCAACATATCAGTTTGCCTGTAGTGTTCCGCTCAATCGTGCAACAACTAAGTATAAACAGCGCTAACAGACTACCTTGCCAGAAATTAAATACAATGCTTTTTGACAGATAATTTAATTCTTCTTCAATAACGCACTTTTAATATTTAATTTTCTTTTCTGAAGTGTGTTATATTGCAATTATTGATACGTGAATATTTAATAATGTGCGAATTTCCGTACTGAAACTAAATTTAAGAATTTTTTTTAGTATGTTCAGCGCGTGTTTTAGATTTTCCACAGTGTCTGTAGTATGGACAGTAAACAATAAACGTAAGTCAATGTTCCAAACCACAAAGCATTAACCAGTTCTGTAATTTAAAAATAATTTGTTTTATTGGTCCCTTAAACCAAAAGTAAGTAAATGCAAAAAATTAAAGCTCAGTGTTTAAGGATTACGTAAGCTTGACTTAAATATAGGTTATCTGCCTAAATTTTACGCCTAGGTCAAACGATTTTAATGCCAAATGACTTGTACCTCAACATACGGCCATCAACAGCTGGGCAGCAAAAATATTTCCAAAAAATTCTTACTTAATTGGGGATATTAATTTGCCCACATTTAAGCTGAAAGTCACTCAGGGAGTGGGGCTTACAAACTAAACTGACCTATACCTAATCTAAAAAGGCACACACATTCACGATTTGCGCTGGATTCAAACCCAGGACATTTTGGTCCCAAGTAATGCCTTAGCGACCTCAGCCGCTAGGGTTGCCGGCTCCAAAAACCGTGAAAAATATTCAGTACAGGTAAAATTATCTTGTATCATGAAATTTACTTAATCAATGATACAGTAATAATAATTATTCCAAACGAAATTAACTCAAATAAAAGGAAAGTGATTACAGCCAATTAAATCTGCAGCTAAATTATGAGAATTACTCTAATCTTTCAAAATTGATTAAAATCATAAACATTGCTGCTGAAATTATGATTAAATTTTTATTTTCGTACTAGGTTGTTCTTAATATGCTCATTATGTTATTACTACAAGCTTGGGTTTTTCCATGGAATATATTTGTAATCAATGGCTCAATTACACACCTAGTAAGAAAATAGGCCTACAAGATCTGTGGTCTAGCCTACCACCAGAAAACTTTGCGAATTTTCCGTAACTCTACCAACTACATATATTTTCCTGGTCTTCTGTCTGTTTTACTGCAGTTAACGTTTATTTCCCCCCCCCCCCCAATTGCTTTCCATAATATTTCATGGATTATTTAAGGTGCAACGAGTATTAAACTCGATATATTTCTATTTACCTACACAATACCATATGTTAAACAGTGCTTAAGCTACGAAAGAATTTCAACCAGGGTATGGGCCAGCAAAAAAGCCCTTCACACAGTAAGTATTTATGTAGAAGTTCAGATAAAAACACGAGACAAAAATATACTTGTGGTGTTGACTGTCGTATTGGAGAAAAAATATCTTCTAAATTGAAGAAATCTCTTATATATGTATATGTACAGGGGATGGACAAAATAATATGAACATCTGACATATACACAATATTTATTTATTAATAAGGTGTTGGGCCACCATTTGCTTTTAGAACAGCTGCAATTCTTCGCGGAATAGATTCGTAGAGTGTCTGAATAGTTTCCAACGGAATGTTGTCCCATTCTTGTACCAAAACATCCACCAATTGATTCAATGATGTTGGAGATGGAAATCTGCTCCTCACACTATGCTCTAAAACTCCCCATAGCGGTTCAATTATGTTGAAGTCTGGCTCCTCAAACGAAGACTGAACCTTTTTGTCTGTGTGTATGGGCGCATTATCATTTTGGAATATGGCAGTGTTTGGCAGCAATATGCTAGTCATAGTAAGAACTTCATCATTGAGGATGTCGAGATATTCATTCGCAGTAATCCGGCCAGTGATGTGAATGAGAGGACCAGCTGAATACCACGATATAGCCGCCCAAATCATAACGGAACCTCCCCCATACTTGACTGTAGGAAGCAGGCAGTCCGGATCGTAGACTTCTTTTGGGGTTCTCCATACATAAACCCGGCCGTTTGTAGAAAGCAATGAAAACGATGATTCATCGGACCATACAACATTCTTCCAATCATCAAGTGTCTAGGTTTTATGATCGTGGCACCATTTATTTCGCAGCTTAGCGTTGGCTTCCGTTATAAAGGATTTCGCAATTACACTCCTTCCATGAATGTTAGCTTTGTGGAGCTCCCGCCGTACTGTTTTTGTCGAAACAGTATTACTCAAGGGAGTGTTGAGTTCTGCTGTCACTTTTGCCGCTGTAGTGTTATGTTGTCTGGCCACAATTATTTTTAATGTTCGTCCGTCTCTGTCAGTTAACTTTAGGTTTCGTCCACTATTCCTCTTCGCCGATGATGTTTTACCATGTTTTGTGTATGCTGTCATTACCGTGGATACTGTCGCTCATGAAACGTTAAACAATTCAGCTTTTTTCGTCACAGACGCTACCGCTAACCGAGCACCAACGATTTGCCCTCTTTCGGAGTCTAAGAGATCACACATTTCACCAATCACTTGTTTTAACCGTCGCAGAACAAAGCGTATAATATACTGAAATATAACCTACAAGACTTGGCACGTAAACTGTGTTATACATACGCGTCGCATTATTTACACGGAAGCAGTGTTGCCAACATGCAACAAAATGTACTATATTGCATGGTGTTCGTATTATTTTATCCATCCCCTATATATACATAGGTTATTTTTTAACATAAGTGACAAAACTCTCGCAGGTTATTCCTTATTCCTTACAAAAATATAAAACTAAAACGCATGTACCACTTTTTTCACTTAAATTATTATTAAGGGCGTTATGCAAAACCAAGTATCGAGTTTTGAAATGTTTTTGATTAAGAGTACCAGAAAGCCCTTGCAAATAAGTAACAAATCTGTGAATAGTGAATTATATAACAGAGGTCTCAAAACTCCTAAAACGCGGTTGGTATTATCACATCACCATCATTAAGTAAATAAGGGCTGTCACCCTATGTTTGCATGAAACTTTGTAACGTTACGCTATAAACGATTTGTTAAAGACAAATTATGAATCAGTGCATCCAGAATAACAGAAAAAGTCGTTTCGGTACACTCTCAGGTGAACCGGTTTCGAGAATCCAAGTGGAAATCCGAAAACAGAAGGTGAGTGGCCTGAAAGGTAAGCAACCAGTCGTGTGCTAGCCGTGAGTCCGGGTGAGTTGCATTAACGCATGATAATGGCATGTTGATGTATTTAGAAGCACCAATGGATCACAACAAGTAAAAAAGTGGTAATGTACTGCGGCTGCAAAATTAACACAAGGCAGATATTACTGTATCAAGCGAATGTATTGAAACGTTGTAAACTCGTACATTTACAAGAGTAAGAGCACTAATCACACTGTTTACAGGAACTGTTTGAAAGTCCTGCCACGCGCTCCAAGACACGAATTGTGTGTTGCCTACCTGCCAGGCCTTTCTCCGTTTATTTCGAAATGTCGGCATGAATTTCTTGAAAACTGTTCGTCTGAGAATGTTCCGTGCAGACGACTTTTTCTGTTAATTTAAGCGTGCTGATTCATAATTTATCCTAACAAATAGTTTACAGCTTAGTACCACAAAGTTTCTTGAAAACATATGTTGGCAATCCACATTTACTTTATGAAGGGGGATAATTTTACCATCCGCGATTTCAGAGGTGTAAGATCTCCGTTTTACAAATCACTATTCGGTGATTTGATATTAATGCAAATACTTTTTGTTATATTTAATTAAAAGCATTTCAAAAGTATAATATTTGGGGGCGCCTACATCCCTTATTAATCAATTGAGGAAAAAAGTGGTGGACATGTTTTGTCTTATAGTTTCGTAAGGAATAACCTGCCGCAGTTTGGCGGTATTGTTTAAACACAACCCGTATACACAGACGTCAGCTTTTAAGCGCCATCCAAATCTTTCAGCGGCGAAGCAGTTATAGAGGAGTGCGCACTCACTAGTATTCGAGGGTGCTGGAACAGGTACAGAGAAAAGCACGTACTAGAGGTCAAGGGTGCTGAAGTAGGTACAGAGGAGAGCACTCATGAGCGGTTGAGGTTTCTGAAGCAGGTACATGTGAGAGTGCACTCACTAGTAGTTAAGGATGCTGAAGCAGGTGGGTAGGCGAGAGCACTCAATTGTGGTCGAGGTAGCTGAAGAACGTAGAAAGGAGAGCACTCAGCTATTTGTCGAGGGTGCTGAAGCAGGTAGACAGGAGAGCACAATCACTAATAGTTGAGAGTGCTGAAGCAGGTAAAGAGAGGAGAAATCACTCAGTGGCGGTCGAGGGTGCTGAAGCAGGCAGAGAGGAGAGCGCTCACTAGTGGTCGAAGGTGCTGAAGCAGGTAGACAGTGGAGGGCACTCACTAGTAGTCAAGTGTGCGGAAGTAGGGACGGCCGGGGGCGAGCATGAGACTGCCGTCGCCCTTCATGAAGGACTGCGGCACCTGGTCGACGGAGCAGTTGAGCAGCTTGGCGGCGTGGCGTGCCAGGTGCGTGGCCGTGATGAAGGCGTACCGCCCGTCAGCGCACACCCTCCGCAGTCCGTCCACGTCGTTGACAGGGTGCTGCCTCGGGTCGTGCGACACTCGCGTCGCGAACACCTCCTTCATGGGGCTCGTGTCCGCGCGCTGCCTTCCACACGGTCAAATGAGTGAAGAGATTTGGGCGGTTCTTAACAGCGAGGCATTCAGAACCGATGAGGGTGATTGAGGTGAGTATGGAGCAGCGTCGGAATGAAAGGGCGGGGGAAACGGGAGAACCCCGAGAACACCCACCGACCAGCGGCATCGTCCGGCACGATTCCCACCTGCAAAAATCCGGGAGTGATCCGGCTGGGGATTGAACCCGGTTCGCCCTGGTGGGAGGCGAGCAGTCTAACCGCTCAGCCACCGCGGCCCCCACACAGTAAAAGTAAGTCTATTAAGATTTACGAAGATCTTCGGGCGATTCTTAAGGAGAAAGAATTCCCGCCATCTTGGATTTACGTATATTCCTCCATAGCTTAATTTCGAGAATCAGAATTTAAAACAAAGTTTGTCAAGGTGCAGTGGACATCTCAACATTTATTTCGAAATCCAACATATTTTTCTCACGTAATTCTTTTCACGTATGTAACCGTAATAAAAGGTTGCCTCATTATTTAATAACTTCCGTCCCACATGGGAAAAAGTTGATATAACTGAAACCATACCAACTTCGAAAATTCTGTTCATTATTACTCTACATCAAATNCCACATGGGAAAAAGTTGATATAACTGAAACCATACCAACTTCGAAAATTCTGTTCATTATTACTCTACATCAAATCAAGATTTGATTTTTGATTTGCGGTCGTAAATTTTAATTACGAATATTTATAGGAAATAAATCAATATCGGTGGGATTTCTCCTCCTTAAGGTTTTAGCAGAGTGGCTTCCAACGGAACACTGTGCAACATACAGAGTTCANTATCGGTGGGATTTCTCCTCCTTAAGGTTTTAGCAGAGTGGCTTCCAACGGAACACTGTGCAACATACAGAGTTCATTAGAAAGTACTACATACACCAACGACTTTAACAGAAAAGTACCATTTAATTTGCACATGAAAGAAGAAAGCATACGTTTTCTAATACTGAAAAGTACGTTATACTTGTGTAAAACTTTNCATTTAATTTGCACATGAAAGAAGAAAGCATACGTTTTCTAATACTGAAAAGTACGTTATACTTGTGTAAAACTTTTAAAAAAAATAATAATGAGTCTTTTTTTTAAATCAAAATTTAAGCGTATTTTCATTTTGGGTGCTTCAATATCCACATTTTGTAGCAGACCTCCCTCNTTTTTTTTAAATCAAAATTTAAGCGTATTTTCATTTTGGGTGCTTCAATATCCACATTTTGTAGCAGACCTCCCTCCGCCCCATTTTTGAAGATTTTGCACCATTATAATTATGTTATGAAAAATGCAATTATCCCAACTGAGAAATCCGGTACATATACTGTAGTACACATGCGACACCTGTGCATCCTGGCGGCAAAAAATCTTAGTTGCCAAACTAAAAGCATTGAGCTTCCTAACCGGAGTACATTTCAGTAAATATAGGGAAACGTTTCGACAGCGCGACCATGGCCAGTTGGTGGAAGCGAAAGAAAGGTGGCAGCGAGAAGAACGGACCTGGAGTGCGTTGTACTCGGCGCTATCCCTCTTGACGCCCAGGCGGTAGTTGCTCGCCAGCAAGGCCTCCATGGACAGGAAGGGCAGTCTGTGGTCCCTGACGGTGATGGAGGCGATGAGCCGGCCGGAATACGCTGCCATCAAGACGACGCCGGTGGCGTACGTGAAGATCATGGCCACTCGCCACGACGCAGTTCGCGGAGCCATCAGGTGTCCTGCGGCGAGAACCCCACACCGCGATCAAGTCGCGCAAATGCCTCGTCACACTCTCAAATTTCCCCGTCAAACTGCTTCCGATGAGTTCGTGCGGGACAGTTATAACGTCATCGAAACGTAACAGACGCCGCCATATTTGTCTCATAAACTTCGATGGTTTCAGTTTCCTTCAGACATTTGAAGATTGAAACGGTTCTAAAATCCCTTTGATGTTTGACGGTCTCAGCCAATCGGAATCGTACACGACAAAAATGGACGTCAAGAAACTTTAAAATTAACGAACAATGCCTGGAAGTTAAGTAGGTTATGAATATAATTAATTTGTGTNATGGACGTCAAGAAACTTTAAAATTAACGAACAATGCCTGGAAGTTAAGTAGGTTATGAATATAATTAATTTGTGTGGAAGCTACGTGGGCATGAATGCTATTTTAAGTGAATATTGCACGTAATATTACGAACTCAAATACATTGAATTTTACTGTGCAGGAAACATCTCTGATAAATAAAATTTGAATTTAGTAAAGAAGCAAAATAAATTACAACATTCCTTACGTTTCTTGCCAAACATTGTAGACTGCACGGAAAACCAAAGCAATATCTCACTATGAAAACAATTTTAAAATAGTAATTCAAATAAAACTCTCCCAAGGAAAAAAATTTGACNGAAAGCAATATCTCACTATGAAAACAATTTTAAAATAGTAATTCAAATAAAACTCTCCCAAGGAAAAAAATTTGACAGTGTGACACATTTTCAAACACATTCAAGATTAGTTGATAAAATTTGTTGGAAGGAACAAATTGATGGCCGTATTTTGCCTTCAAATTTCATTGTGAAATATAATTGAAGGCGAAAATTTGACCGTGTGACAGGGGTTTAAGCTGTCCACGGTAAAATTGATCACTTTTTAAAGTTCTACCTAGTATCTTCTTGTACGCACATTGTGTATTCTTACACCATATGTAAAATTAGCATTGCCGTGGCCCTGGTTACTTTATTCATGCTTCGTTCGTGTGAAACTGTGAAATTATCAGAACAGTAAATATTTTACAAATGTGCTAATTGTTACACTTATTTACATAAAAGAACAGAAAGCAAATTAAATCATTTCTATATTAACAAATCTTTTCCTAGCTCTTTTAATTAAACGTTATGACAGGGAACTACTTTCCCTCCGTCTTAAGCAATTTTTAACTGGACGCTTGCCAGTCAGTGTGTCTATAATAAACAACATCCAGTATCAACATATGTTCTGAATTTAATTAACCCTTAATATCACAAAATTGGGAAAACAAAAATGACTACAAAATTAAATATATATTTTTCTCTGCAGTACAGAGATAGGATCTGAATCTTTTATTCTTCGGGTATATAAACTCTTCAGTACAATTTTGGTTATTATCACATTTACTATTATCTGATCAACAGCGACAAATGTCTATACATTCGGGGATGCTGGTAAAAAAAGTTTTACTGAGATGAAAATTTAGATGGGCCATAGGATGTATGTGCACATTCTGAAGGCTCGTGGTAGAAAATCTATTGTTTCGCGTTAAGCTTCGGTACCAAAGTAGACGGCATACAAGTGTGCATTAGTTTCACTCACAAACAATGGCAAACATTGATGACTACTTTGTAGTATGACCAGCTGGAGCAGGAGGATGTCTTCTGCATTTGGTGACAGCCAGTGAACAAGTGGCTGCTAGAATATGTACAGAGCTATGGAGTCTAAACTGGTTTGATCTTATAACGCGAAATAGTATGTTTTCTACCCATGAGAAAAACCATACACCGCTGAATAATTCCATTTTCCTTCTTTAAACCAAAATACGTGATAGGTGGAAGAATTGGAATGGAAAAAGCTTTCGGTTCTGCGCCGTAGTTTGTTAGTACGCTCTTTGTATCGCTGGACGAAGAGCGCCTTGGGTGGATTCCATGACTAATAAATTGACGTGTTTCTTTGAAAAATTAATATTTGCGTAATTTCTCCAAGTTACAAATGTGAGGTCTGTTTTATTTCTGTGGCATGAGCCTATTCTAACTACATTGTTTTAGAAATGTAAGTGGAAGGAGGAAAGATGTAAAAATCTACTTTTAACAGTTTTAAGGGTTGGTACCAATGTCCACAAAGAACAAGCAAATACATCATTCAAATATGAAAAACTGATCGATCACGAAGAGGTGATACCCCAGTTAAACAGGATTGTTTGTACCTACCACTTAAGGCATGTCAACAGGTTTCAACTTCGTTCGCCTGAACGTTTCTTTTCCTTTGCTGTTTGACTGTGATTTATTTGACCTGTCTTAGTGGATGGACTCTTACTCAAAAACATCTCATGAAAAAATTTTGAGGATCGTATAGCTCGCTTTATGATCAAGGGGCCGCGGTGGCTGAGCGGTTAGCCTGCTTGGCTCCAACCAAGGCAAACCGGGTTCAATCCCCGGCTGGGTCACTCCCGGATTTTCGCATGTGGGTATGATGCCGCAGGTCGGCGTATTTTCTCGGAGATCTCCCGTTTCCCCCACCCTTTCATTCCAGCGCTGCTCCATTCTCACCTCAATCACCCTCATCAGACCTCGCTGTTGAGAGCCGCCCAAATCTTGTCTCTCACTCACTTCGTGATCAAAGAGAATAATGGCTTCCCATGAAGCGAGCGATAAATTGACATACAATTCCTGCACCAAATTGCTAATTATATCCCGCAGAACAGGTAACCTATCGATTGCTAGTTATTTTACAATTGTTAATGTAGGAGATATTTTTCCGAAAACATTCCGGTTTCGTTTGTGTTTATTCGTTGGTGTAAATACGTTTCAGCACATGTTACAAGTTTGCACGCGGCTCGTGGGTTTTCAGTGCCGAGACAAAGAATAGGTAAGTATACATAAGTGAAATAGCGTGGATGCTTCTCTGGTGTGGACGTAGACATGTCGGTCGATCGGCTGCGAGCGGCTCTGAAACGGGTCTTGTGTCTCATTACCGCGTGTTACGGAAATATTCCCTATTTACTGGACGCTGCGCTGGATTCACGAACAGCATTCCGATAAGTCGTTGGCCAGTGACGCTCTTTTGCTGGAGCGTGCGGCATAAGCTGCTGTTTCACTTCTCTGCACCGCCTAAACTCTGGCCCGGCCAAACACCGTGGCTTCTCGCGCGTGCAGTAGACGCAATGGCGAAAGAAAAACTAGCGACGTGAGCTAGTGATGCTGAAGTTCTCCGCGTTAGTGACGGGCAGAATCGAAAATTTCCAGGATTAGAATATTTCGTATTCGAATAATTGTGATAATCGAGAACTTTCACTCGCGATTTGAATTCGAGAGCTGACAGGTTCCGTGATGGTATTCGTCTGATCGAATACGGCATTTGGATGTTTTTTTTTTNGATTTGAATTCGAGAGCTGACAGGTTCCGTGATGGTATTCGTCTGATCGAATACGGCATTTGGATGTTTTTTTTTTTCCCTGAACGAACTGCTTCCATTCGCATTATTATGTTAATATAAGAAGGTGCAGTCGATCGGGGGGCGGCGAATGCCGATTCCAAACAACTATACAAAAGGCAATACTATTCAAAACAGGGAAAAAAGATGTTAGTTAACAACAGATAAGAAACAGTGTCTTTGATATTGAACAAACTATTTTAAAAATTTACATGGAATATAAATGGACCACAAAATTCGTGGGAAGACTTAAGCGCCAGTAAAATAACTATTAAATTTTAAAAATAGAATTATGATTGCAAACGTTTGAGAACAAACGTGGAACGAACGATTTAACATTTGCATAAAAACTTGAGTACTCGTAGAATGTGTGTGAGATGTGAGTACTGCTCGTCAATCGCTCGGCTAGATCAATTGGGGAAAAACTATTCGAATACTTTGGCCACCATTCGAGATGTCTCGAGAACTCCTAAGGAATCGAATTCTTCGACATTCTGAACTCGAATACTTCCATCAACACTCCGGCTGCTTAGAATTATCGCGAGCAATCATCGGCTCCGTGCTTATGCCACGCCCTTACCTTGGTTGCAGAAGAGAATGCTGAATATATAGCACACGATGCACAGTGGCGAGCGTAAACTAGTATCTGCGGCGTTTATGATGCCGCATCGACGACACACGAGCCAGTCCAAGTACAAGAAGGTGCACAGTGTGAGCGCGAGGACCAGCAGGTGTGTCCACAGACGACGGTTAAATGGGGCGACCAGGCCCTTCCATCCGACTTCCAGTCCGTCCACACGCCTCACGAACATGTAGAAACTGCAACGACAAACTGCGAGTCAAGCATACTGCAGGACCCTGAGATTTGTATAGATATACAAGTGTTCATACACATTCGTAAACAGACATATACGGAATGATTATGAGCTCCAGAGACAAAATTTGTGAGATCATCCGTGTAGGAAAATGGGGCAGGAAACATGATACGACAACGTAAATTACCAAGGGATAGAAATACTCTTAAAATGTTTTATTTGTAAAATGTCTGGAACTGCGTTAGATGAAACAACAAATTTGTGAACAGTGTTAGCCTTTTCTGATACCTGACATCTGTGAACATTTTGGGTGATAGAATCGCCCGTCATTAACAAATTGTGGGGTTCCTTGTTATTAACCAGCAAAAGTGTGTTAACCATGCGAGTTTATCTATTTTTATGAAGCAGTAGCGTAATCTTGTGTACACTAAATTAACACAAAACGTTGCCTTGGTGCAAAGTTGTCAGGAGAACGGTTCTCGAGTAAACATGTAACGTTTGAAAGGTTGCCGTAAATTTCGTCCCAGTTACGCAACCTAAAGGCGGGCTGTATTATTACCCATTATGTGTTCATGAATGACAGATATGAAATCAGGCTAACACTATTTATACGTTAATCGCATCTACTTTCTGACATTTTGCAAATACCTACTTTTAATTCTCAGTTTTCAAGGGTCTCTCTTTCTCTAAAAAATCTCGTCAAGTCATATGTCGTATTATGTTTCCCACCCCATTTTCCATTACTTATGATTTTACAAAGTTTATACCTGAAGTTCATGATCTTGCTGTATAAATGTATATTTGCGCGCATACATATATCTATAGACAAATCGCTTATTTACGAAAACTACAATTTTACTGTAGTAATCAAATGAGATACCTGTCTTTATTCTTGCAAATGAGCGATATGCATATACGTACACACACAAAAACACGTATATAGAATATAGGTATATAAACATAAGATTGCATACGTATATACAGGCTGTTCTGAAACTGCGTGGAATTAAACTAACTATCGAGATCTTCAGCCTATTAAAACACCAGCGTTAAGAAGTTCTACCATCTAAATGCATGCAATTGTTTTGCCTTCAAGTTTTGTTGGATTTCGATACCGTCTTATCGATCAGCATGTTCTAGTTGACAAATGGTCCCCGTGTTGCGAATACCTTGGGCCCACAGTTTCCGTTTGAAACGTACACAAAGTTTTCAGTGGCGACGTTTCAACGCCTGGCACGTATGCAGTACTTACTACACGCGGAGATAAACACATAGATAGAAAACAATTTTGGGCGGGATATTCCCGATAGTACAAATGAAATGAGACAGAAGGCGTTTGCTGTGCTTAAATGGGCGTAGGACTGCAGTGTTGAGAGAATTTCGAGGAATACGTGGGAGAAATTGGCCGACGTGCATTTGATGTATAGTGCGGCAGGCTGCAAATGTCTGGGAGCATTTAATTTGTATCAGCAGAAATATCCAAATCGCGTGTCCCTTCATCGTGGGACGTTGGGCGCAGTTGGCCAACACACATGGGAAACCGGCTCTGGCCATCATAATATTGTTTTTTGTACTGTGCAGTTTGATAGTACTTACTGACTCATTAGAACCTTTATGCCTATCTAAGCGACATCACAGCGACAAGTCATGCTGGTACGTATACACAACATACGATTGTGTTACTTAAATACATTTCCCACTTAAGTACTAAGATAAGTACGTATGTTGCGTGTTACTTCAGGCTGGTGATGGTGGACTGTTGTATAGTTACGCTTTCATTAAAGTAGAAACTGACTTCGAACGCGTAAAGGTAAAGTGACACAGCAGGGTCCCGCATGTAGTATGATCGTATTGTAAACATGCCATAATCGACCTACAGGTTCTGTTGGTCGACACACTTACGTCAGTGGCCTATCTCGTTCGGGGCGCACGCCACATTTCGAGAAGGATGCGATACGTAGGTCTACTGACAACTCGTTAACTAGTATCCGCTGCGTTGTTAAAACCGTTCCAGCGGACCAATTTGTAGTTCGGTATGTTCTCCGCGAACATTGTCTGTATACGTACCGCGTGCAGAGTCTTCAAGCGTTATCCTTGCAAGATTTTCCACCTCGAGCCGAATTAGCACAGTGGTACCTGTGACGTGTGGCTGAAGACCGCGACTTTTCACGGATGATTCTGTTTACGGACGAGTGCACCTTCAGCCGTGACGGTGTACGCTGCAGCAACATCCATGCGTGTGGTTACTTCAATCCCCATGCCACAGTAATGCAGGGTCGCCAGCACATGTTCTCGGTAAACATCTGGGCTGGTATTGTTGACAGGCAAGTCACTGGTATGCACATGTTCCCTTGACCTAGGAATTCGCAGATGTAGAGTACGTTCCTGCGAGAAACACTTCCAGTGCTACCCGCTAGAGGTTCCTGTGGTTATCCGCCAAGCAATGTGGAACCAGCGAGATGGCGCCCCTACTCACTTCGGTCAGAATTTACGACAGTACCTTGACACTGTGTGTCCAGGCTTGACACTGTGTGTCCAGGAAGGTCGAGTGGCCCGCGCTGGTTCTGTAGCATGGCCTTGGCGGCCATTGCCCTACTTGAACGCCGTGGATTTTTTTCAATGAGGCCATATGAAGGCAAAGGTTTACCAGACACCTTTAAGCACCGCGGATGGCCTCACTGGGCAGATTGTGACCACCATTGGTAACGTAAAAGATAGTCCTGGTATGTTGGTCCCTGCACGCCAGTTTATGCACAGGTAATACGGCTTGACATGTATTACACCTGCTGTAGACACAATGTACCCTACATCTATAAACTTGCAGTAATAAAACTATTTCCTTTGCCACCGACAGTATTTGTTTCTGGCGAAAAGCACGTGTGCGATTTCACTAAAGTGATATAGGTTGCCTACGTACCGGGCGTTATATAATTGCAGCTATTAACGTTATGTGTGTTTTAAGCAGATACGGTTGGTCCTAAGCACTTCCAGCAAGAGGACTATTTTCTTCTAAAGTATGACATGCTTCTCGCTAAGACAGCATAAAAATCCATGAAACTTGAAGGCAATATAATTGCATGCAATTAGAGGATGGCCACCCGTATGACTTTTTTTTTTGAAGGCGGAAGTTATTAACAACGGTTTTTTCATAGGTTGATGATCTCGATAACACTGTGCATTTTCCAGAGAATCGTTCTACTTACCTTTTAAGGGCGTATATTGTAGCATTTCAGTTAAAGCAGAAGGTCGAAACTTACAGCTTCTCAAATTTTTATTTCCTCGATCTTTTTCTCCAACAAATTATACAACTATCACTCGTCCGTATTCTCAAACAAATTATGCAACATAAAACTTATTTTACTACCCACGTTCATCCTTGGCTGTGGTTGCAGGATTTCTGTTGCAGGGAAACGTTCTACTTTAAAATTTTTCTTAACTTCTGTTATTACCTGCTCTATAATTGGCTATCGTCTGACCACGCCACATCTCTCCTCCAACCAGCAATGGCGATACGAGAGCCAACCAGAATAATTTTATTTCGTTCACGTGTTTTATAACATTCAATGCTTACTACTCTCTAAGGAAAAATGAATGACAACAATAAAATTTGAAATACTGAATATCCTCAAAAAACAAATGAAATCTAACTTACACATGATCCCTATATTAATAAACTAGTAAAATAACCAAATATTATAGTGCATTTTGTTTAAATCATATAATAAATCTTACTTTGNCCTATATTAATAAACTAGTAAAATAACCAAATATTATAGTGCATTTTGTTTAAATCATATAATAAATCTTACTTTGAAAATTTTGTTAAATGAATTGTCACCTTAAGCAAATACTCTGTAATCATAGACAAATATAATATCTGTAACCAATGTTAAATATACCACCCGAAAAACCGCAATATTACATAACCCCCTTTGGTTTGCAACAAATTTTATGAATTTGGTAAAAACNCCTATATTAATAAACTAGTAAAATAACCAAATATTATAGTGCATTTTGTTTAAATCATATAATAAATCTTACTTTGGAAATTTTGTTAAATGAATTGTTACCTTAAGCAAATACTCTGTAATCATAGACAAATATAATATCTGTAACCAATGTTAAATATACCACCCGAAAAACCGCAATATTACATAACCCCCTTTGGTTTGCAACAAATTTTATGAATTTGGTAAAAACAGAAATAAACCTAAGAGTTAATTCACTAGAATTGCTGGAACATGCTTTTTACATTTAAATTCACTATTATTCTATATATGTTACAATATTACAAGAGCACATTAACATGAAAACAGAACATTGACTTACAATATTTTCCTTAGGACTTCTTCAGTTGCAAAAGTATTTCTTCTCAGTAACTCTTAACAAGTCAAATTTTCCTAACCTTCTATACATCCCTTTTCACAACACACCGTATCATTATTTTATATAACCTACAAACCATTAAATTTACATCAAGATAATTAAAATATGCAGTGTTCTTTGTAGCGCTGCGTGTACCTATTGGACTTTCAGCGGTGACCCCATCATCTTATTGAAAAAAAGTCTGTAGCAAAGTTCCATACAGGCTCCTATCGTCGTTTGGCTCGTGTCTAGCTAGTATGGTTTAAGATACGGCAGTCTGAAAAAGCCGGTGTTTTAACTATATTGGAGGGCTCTAAAATCATAGTTACAGCATGCGCGGTATCTTTAAAGTACCATTCCTTCCCCGTCTGGGGTATGATCTATCTTCGTAGGTAAACATACTGGGAGCATTTCTAATAGTTTTGTCAAAAAATTAGGATTTCAATCACACTGCAACGATGTTCAGGCGCCAGGCAGGTGGAGCCTTTAATGAATGTGGAACGTTAAAGAACGTTTTCTTGTCCGCAGACTGAATTTTCCTGGCTGCCTGCATTATACTATTAACCTACGTGATGTCCGTCCAACTTCTGCCTTTTTGACTTGATTGTATTAATGATTTTGATTTGAAGAAGATAAAAATTTCTGATGAAACAGCAATTATAAACTAAAATAATCACGTCAATAAATGTGGGTGGATTTTTTTTCTACACTCAACAATGCAAACCTCCTATGTTTTTAAAGAATGTTTATAAAGCTATAAAGGAAATTTCGGTAAGGTCGTATATAATTCTGTAAAATTCATGAAAAGTTCGTTTAACCAAACGAACTGCCAGTAATTTAACGAAGTATTGTTCCTCTATTTCAATTATTTATTTATTACAGTGTAATACCGTATCTGATAAGAAAAAAAAAGATTTAATTGAGGCTACAAATTAAATTTAATTAAGGGCTTAGTAGTGGAATTAAATATAATATATTTCACATATACCTAAGAATTTAATCTTTGTTTACAAACATCACGTAAAACAATTTGTGAAGAGCGATAAAACGCTATCTTCGATATATTAGGCAGTATGTACTCTTAACACCCATACCGTCAAGAGTGTTGAGCACTTGGGCTGAATTAATAATAACAGGATCAAAAATGCACTTATTCATCTACATAAGTGTGAAATTATTGGACATCGATTACCGATCGACGTAAACTGGAGACGAGAAGTCGACAACCGAAGTTCTCTTCGTGGTCATTGAGTAGAGTTCGAGGGCGACGTCAATTTGACCTTGGACGATCATGCCGACAACGCCATTCCACACCCCGTTGTTCTCCGTTCCTGTGCCGGTGTCCGGAGGCACGACGTAGTAATCCGTCCTGGCGAGCACAAGGTAGCACGATACAAACACGACCAACACATTCAACAAGCAGTCTCTCTGGCCCAACACTGCCAACTTTACCCGCTTTGGTCTGTTTCACACTGGTCCTGGTATTTATTGCTAAGTTTATCTCAATAAACACAGCAATAGAGTAATAATGTATAGGCTGTTTGTTCACGGTTATTCGAGCACTTTCAGAATCAACCTTTGAAAGTGGCTGCATGTTTTGACGTTGTAAACATTTGTGAATATTGAAATTATATATTTTGCATTCTGTTTTTTTTATCATATAAGAGTAAGAATAAGGACATTTTTAAAATAATTACTTTTCTAATATTTTAACAATTGTAATTGACCGACGCACGAATAAAGTGATCAGGTTCATGGTAATGTTAATTGTACTATACGGTGGAAGAATACACAATGTGCATAGAAGTAGATCTTAAGCAGGCTTTTAAAAAGTGCTCATTTTACCACGAACAGCTTATATCGTCCTGTCACCGATAACTGAGCACTGTGAACATAAACGTATGAAAAATTTCAGCTGTTAACTTCGGATACTGAAACGGAAGTACTGGCTGTTGTGATAAAGGTTAAGTTGGCTGCGAATCAGTAAGAGAAGTACCTTTGTCATACTCCCCATTAAAGTTGTGATGTGTAAATTTGTGGCACCGGAAATCAGTTTCCTTCAATTTTATTCATATCAGAACAGTGACTGGCGTAATAAATATTTTGTTACAACTTCACTGAGTCACATTGACTGAATCATGTGATGGAAGGAGCTAAATTTGGCTGAAGAGATAAATAAAACACTCCGGTTACTAAGTCTGTAGCCACGGGGTTTAAATGGGGAATCAATGTTAAAGAAATTCCTTCTTTAAACACAAATTTTAAAGACGTTTGTTTCAAACAAATAATATTCAATGCAACTTTATCAGAAAATACAGCCACGTTAAGACATAAAACAAATTATTCATTCATAATTTCTTGCATAATGTAAATTTTTTCCTTAAATTTTATATAAAATACAGTAATCATAAAAAGTGTGAAGATTTCTTAATGTGCCAGTATTTATTAAGAAATTACAAGTAGAATACTCTGTAAACTTCACAATCTAGAGATTACCTCAAATATTCTTTTGGAAGGTTATAACAGTTATAACAGCCGGTTTCACTTAGCAACAGACCCTTCTTTAAGACAGCAGCAGCTCGGGGTCGGTATATTCTCTAACATTTTAAGATGATCTTAAAGCGTGAGATAGGGACAACAGCTGCGCCACTGTCCTTAAGCATTTGAGGAGCGGTTCACTTAGTACATTTATCACCCTACCTTACACTCTACTGTCCTTATCTAGACGCCTGGCATAGTGCATGGTGTTAGTTCGCCGCTGTTCTTAACGCGTTTTATAAAATGGCGTATATTTCCGGTAGGTCAGATTAAGGGTTCCGCCTACCTGGAGCTATTTTCCGCGTCTGAAACAGAGAAGCGCGGTAGCAATAAGGGTGACACCGTTGTGCGCATCAAATGCGTCATCGCCTTTAAGCGCAAGGCTCTGAACTGACTCGTAGTGTTCTCGTCGTGCAGCGTGTGATTACGGAACTTCAAGAGGTGAACCATTCATTTTAATCGTGAAGGGCAAGTTTCGATTCAGGACCTTTAAGTATTTTTGTATGTATCTGGCGCGTATATTTTGAGATACGTTGCTTCGAAAAACCCGGTTTTAGCTATGTTGCAATGCTCTGAAATGGTGTTTCTAATGTGCGTGACGTCTTAAAAGCATTCAACAGCCCTAATATGAAGTGTGTGTTCTTGGATGAATATTTAATCCTTTTGTAGGAAAACGTGTAGCTATTTCAAACACTTTGCAATGCATGAAAAGAACATAAATAAGTAGGAAAGTGTTAAAACTTAGTTAAATCTCATTTATTTTCTGTTTTAACGACCACTGATGTATAAATAACATTTTGGCAAATTGATGACATACCACAATAACGATTTTCTTATTTAACTTCTGAAACAAAGTATATATTATTAACCTGTTTGGTTTTGATTTAGCACTATTAAGTAAAGTTGGTTTCTATTTTATAAGTAAATACTTTATTTGCCATTTGAACTAACTGACGTAAACACGCCACGTCTTGCGTATACCACGAAAAGATCGTACAATGGAAATAATTTTTATATTTGAAAATACTTGTATTTTTACTTAAATATAGATACATTTTTAAAGCCCTGCGTGTTTTAAACTAAAAGAAGTTTGAATACACAGAGCTGTGTAAAATTTTAAATTAATAATTAATAGCACAATTACTTGTAAACAATAGCAAGGTTTGAGGTATCTAGTAAATAATCACAGGCTATGATGTATATAGTAAATAACCACAAGTTTTGTCATTTAGTAAATAATCACAGACTTTGATGTATCTAGTAAATAATCACAGGCTTTGATGTACATAGTAAATACATAAAAACCATCAATCTATGACATTGGTATTTGTAAGTTGCAGTATGAATGTTTCGAAACGGGCAGCAATATTAATTATTACAAATGTATAATAGCACGATGATAACTTAATCTATTATTTTATCGTGCTTTCGAAATCATCCCACGTAATATTATTAGCTCACGCGACCTCATTAAAATGTATTAATTTTGTTAAACAAGCTGTATTTTAGGGCTCTTGCTCATTCTTTCCCGGCCAAGCCAAAGCGTTAAATTTTAAAGAGCGACAATTTTCAGTGGGAAGTGGGGTGGTTATACTTGTCAATACTGCAATTCGCTGCCTGTTGGATTCACACGCACTTTGGTTATTTTTCTTGGCGTGTACGGACAACAACGAGGTCAAGAAGGCTATAACGCTGTGTTGCCAAATGCAATGGCATATTATTGCGATTGATGAGAATTTGTTAACAAACAGTGGATAGTGAATATTAAATGCACGACGGTGTTAATAAGAGATCTGGCGTGTGCATGCTACTGGCATAACTGCCGAAAGATAGTTGAAAAATCGGGGTGTGCCTGTGTCCAGGACATAACTGTATATTTTAAGTAAATACGCCTGTGTTAGCGGGTAATATTTTCTTTGGCATATGGGAATGAAATGAAAGTAACAAAATGTATGCTTGACTTGTATAGCTTAAATCGATATATATATAGACGATGTATTTCGTTTGGCAAGGTATAGGCGAGGTATAGGCCTACTGCCCGGATATTTTCACCCACGCCCACAATCGTGGCTAGTCGCCGCGTCCCCCCGACTGTGTTTCGCGCGTCTACGGCTCCAACTCAAAGTCACGCTCGTATCCCAGTCGTGTGCCTGATCGAACAAGACCACACTTCCTTCGGTCGTGTTATTAGTCGATTATAGTGTCGGAGTGGATCGACCTGCAAACGTTACATTGTTGTTTCCTTTTAAGAATTTTTTATACCCGAAACGTGTCTGAATTTAAACACGTATTCACGTAAAAAAAAAACCTGGTGAACTTAAGCAAAGTATGCGATAATGTTTGCTCGTAGCAGGAACAAGTTGTCTCTGTTGAGCCGTTGTACAATAAACGCATCGCAACCACTCAATCAGCAAGACGAAACACAACCGTTACATGTGGTGAGATGTAAGCTGCTTTGCAAACTAGGATACATTGAAGTACAGCAAGGAGCAAAAACCTGTGTGACTTGGAACGGCTCACCGGCTGCCATGGCTTCAGCAGGCCACATGTTCTCGCCATAACTTCATGTGTTTTCTGAAATCTGTTCTTTTCGACTGCCGTAGTTATTATGACCTCCGTAGTCGCTCCCACAAAATAATCAATTATTTTACCTCGGCTGTTACAGTTTATAAAATATCACATGCAGATAAGCTGTAACAATGCAAGAACATTAAGGAATCTATTACTCACGTTTTGCCGTGCCAAAAATTGTAATGCACCTCCTGAAATATAATTTGTGGTGGGAAATCTATNCCCCCCCCCCCCGCCACCCGTAAGTTTCCCGTCCTACCTGGGGCTTTTTTCCGCGTTTGATGCCGAGAAGCGCGAAAGCTAGAAAGCTATAAGGGCGACACTGTCACGCGCATCAAGTGCACCATCGCCGCTAAACGCAATGCCATGAACTGGCGCGCAGTGTTCTCGTAGCACAGCGTGTACCTATGGGACTTTAGGCGGCGACCCTACTATGTTATTGGTGGAAAGTCTGCAAGAAGGTTCGACGCAGGGCGTTGGAGTAGTTTTATACGTTTCTGACGCGTATATTTTGAGATACAACGCTTTGAAGAAAAAAATCCGTTTTTAGCTATTTTGGAGTTTTCTGAAATGGTATTTCTAATGTGCGTGACGTCTAAAAAGCACTCAACAGCCCTCGCCTGAATTGTGTGTTCTTTTCGTAGATCAGCACATTGGATGCACATGTAATATGTTCGTAGAAAAACGAGTATTTCAAACACATTGCAAGCGCGTATCAAGCACCAGGTAGGCGGGAGCCTTAACGTCCGAGAAACGTCTAGTTAGAAAACAAGAATCGCCATCACTAAGTGTTTGTCACTCAGAAGATCCATACAGAAGAGATTATTTATCATCTCTGGCTGCGGTTTTTTTCGTGTTGTCCAGCCGTAAATTGCCAATTTGGAATGCTACCGGGGACTTGAATTTTAATTATACAGATAGATACTTTATCGTAACTCCTCCGCACTCGGATTTGTGTCGAGAAAAATAGCCTGCGAATTTTGCAAATGATATATAACTGTGAGCTATTACTTAAATTTGCTTTTAGACACAGTTTCTTCGGAAAGAATTCAACAAACTCACTTCCAATTGCATTCACAACAGATGAGATAGAAATCAATATTTATACCTGAATCCGAGTTTTTCTTCCAAAACATTCCACAGGTTACCTATGTAGCCTCCATAAATTATTTTATTATCTTCGAGCCGTACTTGAGATGTTGGCGAAATCTGTAAAAAGGAAAGTATAATAAATAACTACAAGCACTACATAGTGTTATTCAATATTTTTCCTGAAATGTACTTTTTAAGTCAACCAAAAGGAGTCCAGGGCTTACTGTAATTAAGTTTTCCTTTTTGCTTTATAAACAAGCCCATCCCGTTTAATACTAAAACAACTTTATAGTTGTGCACGGGGAATAATGGCGTAAATCTATTCCCTACAATTTGTTTTGCTGTTGGCATAAAATAATTTTGCAGTACCACAGAACTGTTTCTAGTGGTGATCCAAATAATATATCTTATCATAATAACCAGCAAGCAATTCAGTGTTTACGGCTAAATGGTTTTGTATTCAATGCAGAACGATTTTGCCAGAGTGGATTCACCCAAAATATGTTGTAATCAACATAAAATTTATTTCTTTTCCCCAGAAAATATACATATGACAAGTTCAACAAAGTTACTGTTAGCGCCGCAAGACCTGGTGGGTGACGCAGCATTAATACCGTGCTAAAAACATTAGTCTCCGTATAATCAGCCACGCCGAGTGTTTTTGAGGCTGTTCAAGGTAAAGTGAAAACTTTCGAGGCCCTAGTTACTTTTTCCTTTCAGCCATATTTAATTTTTCAACCACCTTTTTAAATAAATGTTGACATATAAGTAATAAACACAGTGTGTGAATCCCACAGAACTCGAAAGTTAACGTCTAAAGCTAAAATAAAACATATATATTGTGACGACCATTCCAAATGAGAGACCTTTCAAAAACGTGCTCACTTAGAATTAGGGTAGGTTTGGAAAAAAATTAATGTGTTCATTCATATGAATGTAGTCGACAAAATTAATCTTCGCGCCCCCCGCCCCCCTCTCTTTCCCACTAATTTTGCTAAATAATCTCCTGGCATTTTCTTTCTGAAAGAAATACTAGTACGCCACTGTTGCCCAGGGCAGAAGCACTCACGTTGAGGGCGGCGGCGGTGATGGTCAGGCCGGTTAAGTCGGCCCTCCTGCGGATGACGCAGGGATCAGGGGCGACTACTTGCAGTCCCCGCGCGGAGTCCCAAGAGGCGTAGGGCTGGAGACGCGCCTGGGCGCCCGCAGCCACACCATACACCTCCAGTAGCTCGACGTTCCCAGTGCGGCCGCCGCGCCGCGCCACCAGCACCTCGCTGTCTAGCGGCGGAGCGCGCGACCCACCCGCCAGCAAGGCGGTGCTGCCATCTAGCGGCGGCAGCAGCAACCACCTCCGGCGCCGGAACCATCCCGCCTCACCGAACTGCACTTTTCAGAATAACCCTCGAAAAAAAAATCCCTTCGCTCAAGGCTTTTATATGTAGATGGGGTGAGTGAAGAAATTTCGGCGGCTCTTAAAAGCGAGGTCTTGAGAGCCGATGAAGGTGAAGAGAGGTGAGTTTGGAGCAGCGCCGGAATGAAAGGGTGGAGGAAACGGGAGATCCCCGAGGAAACCCGCTGACCAGCGGCATCGTCCGGCACGATTCCCACTTGTACATGGGGGGTCTATTCACTAACTTTCGGCAGTTGAGGACAGTAGCATGCACACACTGGATCTCTTAATACCATCATCGTGAATTTTGTAATCAATAACACTGTTTTTAAGTAATTAACATTAATAATAATATAAATAATAATAATATAACGACCACCCGCGATTGGGCTACCGCCCGGTGGCGAGCTTATTCACCTCTCCCCATCTAAACTCCCCTGCCACACCCTTCCTGAAGTTTCCAACACCCCTCACATATACCAATTCCTCCCGCAACACATTCCACTCCCTCAGACTTCACAAGCATATACTGCCTACCCGCTCTATTCTCCTCCATATCCTCTGAATATTCTTACTGTTGTTTCCTCTCCCTCTAACCCCCTCCCCTTTTCTTAGTTAGCTGGCAGCGTAACCTTCCCCACCCTCCCACTACATTCACCAACCTGTACATCTTCTCCTGTCCCGCAATGTGCTATCCCATTTTTTCATCATCACTGATGGTCTATAGTTCCCTTCATCCTCACCAACCTGCCCCTGCCTTCAGGGGCGGCCTTAACCAGTGCGAGGCCCCGGGCGGCAGATCCTTGCCAGGCCCGCCCTTGTCCTCTGTGCAAAGTATGTGAAGCGAAAGTAGGTATGAGATAAAATAAATAAATGTTGAGTTTTAAAATATTATATTAGAAGATTTATAAAAGTTTAAATAACAAAGATAAAGACAACAAATTATTAATGATGATAAACTAAGGTACATAAATGCCTTAAAAGATATACGCAAGGATTTAAAAATGTTGCTTGCGGCTTTTCCTAAGACTAAAATCTTTAACTAAAGCACAATAATCTAAGGAATGAGCTACGTCATTTTCAATTGAAAGAATAGCAAGAGCTGAAAGCCGATCTTGTGCCATCGGATTCCTCAAATACGTTTTAATAATTTTTAACATCGAAAAACTTTTTTCTGCAGACGCAACTGCCACAGGTGACAATAATTCTCAAGACTACTTCGATAGTGGGGTACACTTGAATTAATTTTTTTTTATAAAATATTTATTTACGGAACCGAGATTATGTCATCGTTTCCTTCATATACACGGATAAACATATTCAGTTCTTCGTACAATTCATGTCCATCAATATCAGATGTGTCTCCTACTGTTATTGCAAGTCACTGCATTGCTTCAAAAGTTCACAATTACTAATTTCCTTTAATATTTTTATGTTATACATTAAACCAAATATGCTCTCATGATGTTTAAGTGCCTCAAATATAGGTTGGCAGCTTGCGCGCACATTGTCAACAATGACATAAAAATAGTTTATTTTGAAAATCTCTTCAGCAGGCTATTGAAGGGCTTCATCTTCCCCTTCATAGTCAAAATACTATATTTTGCGTCGCCTTCTCACGACTTTGAACTTTCTGTCAATATCATTTTCCTCAGTCATTTCTCTCGCTGTTACCAAAGATGATAGGAAACCATTTTCCCGATAATTATCAAGCCAATGTGTAAATGCGTCTAGGTGTTGTATAGCCGCATCTAGGTCCATTTTTTCGCTCTGCCACATTTTACTTATAACATTTATCTTTGTGAGAATGTCATACCATACGACGAGAGAAACTACAAATTCGTAGGTAGTTATTTCCTTTTCTATAGAATGAAATTCACTAGCCAACTAACAATCTGTTGTATTTTCTGCTCAATCCTTCAAAGCATCACATATCTCGCTTCGTTGGTATTTAACGGCCTTCACCGATTCTACCCTGCATTCCCATCTAGTTTCGGAAAGTGGTTTTAGCGATACGGATTTTACATGTGCTTTTAAAATAGCCCACCTCTGACTCGAGCCGGCAAACAGAGTGCACAGCCTTTGTAGCAAATCAAAAAAAGATTTTGCATGAACACAAGACGATGCTGCATCTCCTAGAATGAGATTTCAGCTGTGACTCCCACAAGATAAAAAAATAAGCAAGTGGATTAATTTCAAGTATACGTTTCTGGACACCACTTTTTTTTCCACACATATTGGCTCCATTATCATACCCTTGGCCTCTACAGTTTTGCAATGATATACCCAGCTGTTCTAGCTCTGTGATTATATAATTAGTCAAACTCTCAGCTGTGGTTTTTTCGACGGCTAAAAAGCCAATAAAATGTTCTTCAATGTCAGCTGTATTTGTATTAAAAAATCTTATAATAAATGACAGTTGCTCAACACGAGAAAGTCACGAGTATAATCAAGAATAATCGAGTAATATTTATTATTTATTATTTTGTCAGCTATTTGAGTCTTCACGTGACTTGCCATTAATTGTATGAGCTCATTTTGAATATTTTTTCCAAGATAGTGGTCATTAATCGTCTTGTCTGTTACTTGTTTTAGGTGAAGTCGCAACATTGGATCAAATCGGGCTATTAACTTTACTAAATCTATAAAGTTGCCACTAGTCTCACTTGAATCTGAGTCAGATATTAATTTCTCTCTATGACCTCTGAAGGCCAAATTGTGAGATGCTAAAAAATTTACAATTGCAAGCAGTCTTTCTAAAACATCTCTCCAACGCTGCCTTTCTTTTTCAATTTGAGTCTGGGCTATAGAGTCAATAGTGGCACAGTTTTTTAACCCGGTTTCTAAATTTAACTATTTCAACATACAATCTTTGTGCTCTCGGCTTTCAATACAATCTCAGTTCGGTCTACATCAGTCACTTTGAGGATTCAGATTCTCAATTCTGGCAGTCATAGATGTAGACATAGACTCAGATACGTATTCTTGGCTGGATACTGTTGACGACGGCGGCGGTGGCGCCAGGCGTGATGTAAGAGACAATGATGTTGTTGACTTATTATTATCCTCGCTATTGCTACTAGGTGGCAGCGGCACCCATGACGATGTTGAAGGAATAATTTCAGCTGAGTTAGGGTTAGAGTGCAATAATATGTCACTTTCAGTCAATGAAAGGTCTTTAGAGGTTTCTTGGCCATCACTTTTTATATATTTATATAAAGACCCACGTAGAATTTCTTCTAGCTGCTTTCTTTTGATAGCTCTTTTCCTTTTTGAACTACCCGACTCAAATTTACTACTGGCATCACGATCACGCGAACTCATTTCATAAATCTTGTTTTGCACATAAAACTAATTCAGAAATAATTTAAAAGTAGTTTTACACAGTTTTTTTAATAATTCACTCTTTTCTATCTAAGTACTGTTAATAACGTAAGATTCACTAAAACTTAATATAATTTAATGTTTATTTACCTACTGAAAGATATGTGCCGTTGCCATAAAAACAAACGATTATGTAACGCATACAGCTGTGAGCAAAATGAGCGTAAGCGTAAGGTGACAAGAGTTGACAAACGAAATGAAACACAGGGATTCCCCGAGCGTAAATCGTAAACACGATGAAAGTAACAAAACCGAGCGCTCCAGTGGGTTACCTAATGCGCGAGGCGCGAGATTTAAATAGTAAAGAATTTTTCAAGTATGTTTTACAGTCAAATAACAAAAATATTATTATCCACTGATAAATTAATTAATTTTGATATATTTTATCTTACTTTTTATACGAATGTAA
>NQII01005431.1:50493-101869 GCA_002778355.1 Clitarchus hookeri | reverse complement strand
CCTTCAGGAACAATGGCACATGTTAGAAGTGCATTATCTTACCCATCCCATCTGCACATAACCTTCTTCCTTGTAAATCTCACTACCTTAGCGTCTCATAAATTTATCTTCATTTAATTCTCTGTCCACGACCGTATCCTGTCAATGTCTGCCGGCACGTTGTCCTTCCCTCTCACCACTGCATATAATACACAATCATCCGCAAACAATGTAATTTTCCCCTAATCCCCTAACCCATGTCAGTTACCATTATGGTAACAAAGAACGCATCGCGCTTCCCTGTGGTACCCCTGACATAACCTTTCCCTCCTTTGATATTGCCTCCCTCACTTTCACCCTCTGTCTTCAACCGTCTGAGGAAGTTCACAATCCATTCCACTACCCACTTGTCCTGTATTAGCTGACCCACTTTCTTCATAAAAGTCCCATGGGGCACCTTATCAAATGCCTTCTCAAAGTCTATGAAGCAGGCATCCACCTGCTTACCCTCATCAACTGCCTGCGCCAGATCCTCTAACAGCCCAGACAGCTGCGTCTCTCATGAGTATCCTCTTCTGAAATCATGTCGCGACTCCTGCATGTAAAGGTCAGCAGCGAGCCAAAACCGCGTCCCGTAACAAACCTTAAGATAAGGAAAGTGGAGTGCAAGGTAAGTGCTTAGTGACTAGCTTCTGAAAAGCCGAAGGACAGAAGCGCGAGTGTTTATNGAGGAAAGTGGAGTGCAAGGTAAGTGCTTAGTGACTAGCTTCTGAAAAGCCGAAGGACAGAAGCGCGAGTGTTTATCTTACCCAAGGCATTAAGTTCACCTCGAAAAGTTAGTGAATAGACCTCTGAAAGTTGTTTTGCGCGTTCAATGCCTAGAAGCGAGGGAGCATTACAGACGGCATCTAGGCATTGGGCACGAGAAAAATTGTGATTTTATATTTGTTCCATATATTGTTCATCTTGTAGATATATATGTGACTACGTTTACCTCAGGTAATTTTTTTTTTTTTAGATTGGATGGTTTTTGCAAACTTACATGTCAAAGTCATTATTTTACTGTTTTTGTAATGTACAAATAAAATAAACCGAATAAATTTTCAGAAAATTTAACAAGGACAAGTAAATGGTCTAGCCTTTAATAATTTTAAATTATGATTAGCAAAAGTTATTCTGCCAAAATTTAGGGGCCACCGCTAATCAAAAATATGTAAGAATTTCCTTATATTCGACATGTTTTTGAACTTGCACAAACATTTTCTTGTACGATTATATAGATGCCTTGGAGTAGGTCTTGGCGTCTTCTTTCAGTGTGAATTATTTCGTTCCTTTATGTAAGTTAGTTTTCATTATTTTCCTATTTTAAAATATCAAAATTGTGATTTTGACATGTATTAATGAGAAAAATAATCCTCTCAATTATATTTTCGCAAGGAAACAGTAATTACTGATAATGTCTCAAAGTTTAACAGTATGTGGCACAAATAAAAGATAGATTTTTTCGTGCTAAACTAAAAACATCGAACTTCCAACCTGTGTATAATAAACCTTATCGACATGCCAGTCTGATTTCGAGACGTGTTCGCGTTGGAAAACTTGTGGCACTCACGGCGTCGAGGAAGTGCTGGACGTNCATGCCAGTCTGATTTCGAGACGTGTTCGCGTTGGAAAACTTGTGGCACTCACGGCGTCGAGGAAGTGCTGGACGTCATCTCCCCTGGCTGAGAGGACGTACAAGGGCCGGTGCTCCCTCGCGCATAGACCGCCTTCTGTAGCAGCCATGGAGGTGTGCAGGGGAGAGGAGCCGACGACGATGTGCGCTGCCACCAGCTTCNTAGACCGCCTTCTGTAGCAGCCATGGAGGTGTGCAGGGGAGAGGAGCCGACGACGATGTGCGCTGCCACCAGCTTCTGCACCTGCTGACACCACTTCTGTCCCGCCATGCTGCTGTTAACCCCTGCCAACACCAACATGCCTCCTCGTGTAGCCAAAGTGGAAGTTTACAATGGACAACTTACGACTAGATACACGGAAATTTCATGTATTCGTTCGGCAACAAGCTAGACTCCACAAATCTTTTGTGCATTGCAGCATCCAGTTTGACCTCGGCCCAGGTAGCACGGGCACCGAGAAGCAAGTATATAGAGACGAAGTGTGGCGGTTCCTTTGATGTGGGAGTACCATTCTCTGATCAGCTGCATGAGGCTCAGGAAATTTCATATTTACTACAGAGTGCTGCAAAAGGTTCCCTATTGTCTAGGCTGCCACTTGGTGGGTAGGTTACAATGCGCTAATTGGCGAATGGCATTCCAACAATTTCCTGGCAGTCAGCCATCCTGCAGTCGAACGCCGGTAATCTGCAGCTGGTCATTAATGTATATAAGTAAAAGAAAAATGGGTAAAATGGTGCAAGCTCCAGGCTCCCGCCCCCCAGCACTGGACACAATCATCTTGGATTACGTCATTACCACCATCTTGTATGATGTGCCCATGACCTCTAACCACGCCATATTGTTTCCGGATACCAATTTGTTTCCTGCTACCATCTTGTTTACGGTCACCATCTTATTTTCCAGTTACTTATTCTGTCGCTTGCACTCCACTCGCTCAACTACCGTCTTGTTTCCATCGCTGCCACATATTGTTTCTCGCAGCCATTTCGTTTGCATCTAATTCTATCATGATAGTTAGTTACCATCTTGTTTATGCCTGACATTTGTTTTTATTGTGTAATGTAGGTTACCTTCTTGAATTTCATTTGTTTTCCGATTTTGCCACTAGGTGTCACTGGCAGTAGGCCACTATCGCCTACCAAAAATTTACAACTGAAACCAATAGAAAACAAAACAGAAATTTTTTGTTGCTTTCTATTGCTAAGCAGTTGTTTTCTGTTGTAACTTATGTTGTATTTAATATGGGATTTGGCTTTTTCCATTGGTTTCTGTTATCTGTTAGGTTGCTGTCTGTTGTTTTTTTTTATTGTAACCTAATGGTTTCCATTGGTTTTTATTGTGTTATGATGGTCTCTATTACACTACAGTCTGTTGGGTTTTGTTATATTCTAGTGGTTAACATTGGTTTTTGTTGTCTTTTGTTGATTTCTATTGTGCAGTGGTCAGTTGATTTCTGTTGTATTCTAGAGATTTACATTTGTGTTTGTTGTGTTTTGTTGGTTTCTATTGTGCTGTATCCAATTGGTCTCTGTTGTATTCTAGTGGTATACATTTGTTTCTGTTGTGTTTTGTTGGTTTCTATTGTGTTATAGCCAGTTGTATTCTGTTGTATTCTAGTGTTTCACATTGGTTTCTGTTAGGTTGTGTTGGTTTATATTGTAATGTGGCCTGTTGGTTCCTGTTGTGGTCTAGTGGTTTCCATTGGTTTCTGTTGTGTTTTGTTGGTTTCTTTTGTGCTTAACCAGTTGGTTTCTGTTGTATTCTAGTGTTTTAATTTGGTTTCTGTTGTGGTTTGTTGGTCCCTGTTGTATTCTAGTGTTTTACATTGATTTCTGTTGTGCTATGTTAGTTTCTGTTCCTATAACAACATTTGGTTTCTCTTTATTACCAGTGGTTTTCATTGGTTTCTGATTATTTCTGTTGGTTTCTGTTGAGTTGTGACTTAAGGTTCAGTAATAAGTTTGAAAACTATTTTTTTTAAGTAGTGGCATTTTCATTTCCAAATGTGTGCAGAAAATAAGATATGTTAGAGTATTAAATTATACAGACATTGTAATGGAATTCTGTTAATAACAAACAAAAATTAATCGTCAGCGATTTTTACGTATCTCGACAAAAATTATACACATAATTATCACATTATAATACATTTTTAGAGTGATCTCTAGTAGAGAGTTTTCGAACATGTAGAACACATTGGTTTCTGTTGTTTGTTGTTGGTCTCATTTCACTCTGTTGTATTCTGAAGTCATCCCAGTGTTTTCCATTGGTTTCTGTTGTGTTCTGTTGGTTTTTATTGTATTTCACACTGTTTTTTGATGAAATCCTATTGTTCCACTTTCGTTTCTGTTGGGTTTTGCGGTTTTCTGTTGTATTTCTAGTGGTTTCCATTCGTTTATGTTGTATTTTGTTGGTTTCTGTCGCATTTCGCTCTATTGTATTCTGATGTAGTCCCAGTAGTTTATATTGGTTTATGTTGTATTTTGTTAGTTTATCCTGCATTTCATTCTGTTGTATTCTGGTGTAGCCTAATTTATTTATTTTTGTTTCTGATGGATTTTGTGGTTTTCTGTTGTATTTATAGGCGTTTTCATTGGTTTCTGTTGCATTTTGGCGATTTCTGTATCCTGATGTAGTTACAGCATTTTAGTTTGGTTTATTTTGTGTTTTGTGGTTTTCTATTGTATTTCTAGTGGTTTCCATTGGTTTCTTTGTATTTTGTTAGTTTCTATTACATTTCATTATGTTGTATTCTGATGTAGTCCCGGTAATTTATATTGGCTGGTTGTGTTTTTTGTAGTTTTCTGTTGTATTCCTAGAAATTTCCATTGGTTTGTGTTGTATTTTGTTGGTTTCTGCTGTATTTCATTGTGTTGTATTCTGATGTAGTCTTAGTTATTTCTGTTGATTATGGTTGTTTTTTGTGGTTTTCTGCTGTATATTTAATGGTTTCCATAGGTTTCGGTTGTATTCATAGTTGTTTCTATTGGTTCTGTTGTATTTTATTGGTTTCTTTCGCATTTCATTCGGTTGTATTCTGATATATTCTCAATAAACTCTATTGGTTTATGTTGTGTTTTGTGGTTTTCTGTTGTATTTATAGTGGGTTTCATTGATTTCTGTTGTATTTTGTTGACTTCTGTCGCTTATCATTCTATTGTATTCTGATGTCCCGGGAAATTATATTAGTTTCTGTTGTGTTTTGAGGTTTTATGTTGTATTTCCAGTGGTTTTTGTTGTATTTTGTTGATTTCTGTCGCATTTAATTAAGTTGTATTATATTGTAGTACTAGTGATTTATATTGGTTTATGTTGTGTTTTGGGAGTTTCTGTAGTATTTCTGGTGGTTTCCATTGGTTTGTTTTGTATTTTGTTGGTTTCGGTCGTATTTCATTCTGTTGTTTTCTGATGTAGTCCCAGTTGGTTTTATTGCTTTATGATGTGTTTTGTGTATTTCTGTTGTATTTAAATTGGTTTCCATTTTTTGTGTTGTATTTTCTTGGTTTCTGTAGCATTTTGTTATTTTCTGTTTTGATTTAGTCCCAGTAATTGCTTTCGGTTTCTGTTGTAATTTGTATGTTTGTTTTTTTTTTTATTTTACCCTATTGGTTTCTGATGAAATGCTATTAATCTACCATAGTTTTATGAAGATGATTTTGTCTTTGGTTGGTTTTTGTTTAATTTAATTCTACTGAAATCTGCTGTTGTCTCAATGGTTGCCATTGTTTTATGTTGTGTTCTGTTGGATTTTAATGTACTCGTCCGGTTGGTTTGTGAAGTAATCGTAATGTATCACTTCATTTTTGTTGTGTTTTGTTTTCTATGTTGTACTTATTGGTCCTTACTGTATTCAGGAAACCACAATAAATACAACAGAAATTCGCAAAACTCAACAGAAACTAATGTAAACAATATGAATTTTGTCAGAATCCAACAGTGTGAAATACAATAAAAACTAGCAGAGCACAACAGAAAACCATGGAAATATTAGGAAATGCTACATAAACCTACAAAGTATTGATTATTACAATATAGATCGCAGGTAAGGCAACAAAAATCAACAGATACAGCACCATAGAAACCAACAAAACACAATAGAAAGCAGTTTAAACGAAAAGAAAACAATAGATGTTAACAAAATATAACATAACCCACCCAATGGAAACCACTAAAATACAACCGAAACCAACTGCGAACAGCACAGTAGGTACCAACCAAACCCAAAAGATCCAAATAAACAATCATAATACAAAATAATACAAAACCTGGCACAACAGAAACTAATGGAATCCACTAAAATACAACAAAACAAACAGCAGACACCAATGGAACACAAGAGAAACCAATGGAATCCACTAGAATACCGTATGTTCAGGAACCAACGATAATAAAAACCAGAGTGGGATAGATAAGTACAAATGTAACATATTTCATCAAGGAACCAATAGTCAAACATACATAGTTAACCCGCTTTTGGCAGTGGCTATGTGCAGGGGCGGGTAGGCAATCACAATAACTAGTTTACAGTCAGTGCAATGAAACCAAAAGTGAAACCAAAAAAACACAACAGAAACCAACAAACACAACAGAAACCAACAAAACATAACAGAAACGAACAAAATACAACAGAAACCCATATAACACAACATAAACCAACAGAACACAATAGAAACCAACAGAACACAACAGAAGCCAACAGAACACAACAGAGACCAACTAAACACAACAGAAATCAACATAACATAACAGAAGCACAACAGAACACAATAGAAACAAACATAACACTATGGAAAACACTCAAAGCCGCTACAGCACAACAGAAACCAATAAAACACAACAGAAACCAACTGGCCACAGCATAATAGAAATCTACAAAATACAACAGAAGCCAATGGAAACCACCAGAATAAAACAGAAACCAACTGGGTTTATCACAATAGAAACCAACAAAACACAACAGAAACATATGGAAACCACTAGAATATAACAAAACCCAACCGACTATATCAGAACAGAAACCAGTGGGAGCCACTAGAACACAACAAAAAACAACAGACTACAGAACAACAGAAACCAATGGAACAAAACAGGAACTAATAGAAACCACTTGAATCTCACAGAAAACAAAACACAGCAGAAACCAATGGGAATCACTAGAATACAACATGCTATAGTAAATTAAAAACCAACAAAACACAACAGAAACCAACATACTGAAGTCAATTGAAACCACTAGAATACAACACAAACCGACAGATTAATTTACAACACAAACCATCCTCATCCACTAGAAATTGTTGTACCCTAATAGAAATCAATTAAAATCAATGGTTACAGTGTTTTCTGAAAACAGGAACCAACAGAAACCACTGAAATGTTCTCTGTCAACAATATTTGTATACAACAGAAACCACTGGAATCAAATATAAACTATTGGGTCACCAATAGAAAACAACAGAAACCATCAAATATGCATTAGAATGATAATTCCACACAACAGAAACCACTGAAATTTATATTGGTGTTTGTTGGTTTCAGTTGTAAATTTTTGGTAGGGTAATTATATTATTGAATATTTTCACATATTGTATTTTCACTCATGTAGGACTTATAAAATTTTCACTCATATTGTATTTCAGACATTCTTTAAACTCATGAATTATTTTTTTTTTTTTTACCTGTCTGTAGGTCTTTCACAGTGTGTAGTACTTATAATATTTTCACCCATGCTTCTTCTGTATTATCATATATTCCTTATTACATGCAGGCATACACCAAAATTTAAGTACATTTTAACACAGTTCAGAGAAATCAAACATAACCTAACATTGTTTAGAAAAAGCTAGCTTTACCTACCACAGTCCAGAAATACCAAACCTAACCTATGGCAGTCCAGATACAATAATACCCACTCTAAGCACACCTATTTACCCAATTACCTATAATTATTTCAGCCACATTGAAAATTGAACAAGTCCATTTTCAATCCCTCATTTCAATTTTTTTTTTATGGCATTTGTATAGAACTTAGATTATTTCTCATTTGTCTAACTCCACTCATACAGATTAGCTACCCATACTTACTCTCATTTCAATCACGTAATATATTTTTCATAGTTTTCTTTACCTATACAGGGATATATTATGTGTATCTTCAAGTATAACCTTTACATCAACATCCATTCGTATTCAATATTAATATACAGGAACAGTGTAAATACAACGAAACAAAATAATTCAAAGTCAAACAATTTTATTACCATGGTTTATATACAACCTTTCTTAATTTGTTTCGTCACTTCGTATTTTATTATATCCTGAACACTGTCCATAACGATNCAGGGATATATTATGTGTATCTTCAAGTATAACCTTTACATCAACATCCATTCGTATTCAATATTAATATACAGGAAAAGTGTAAATACAACGAAACAAAATAATTCAAAGTCAAACAATTTTATTACCATGGTTTATATACAACCTTTCTTAATTTGTTTCGTCACTTCGTATTTTATTATATCCTGAACACTGTCCATAACGATGCTGTGATGCTCCCAGAGATGTCTTATAACGCAGTCTTCATGTCTCCGAAAGAGTATCATGACAATATCCCCAACACGCCCCACAACCTTGTCATAATGTTTTTGTATGAGCTGAGGAAGTTCTGCATTACTTTCTTCATCACTGTCCGTTGGCAGTATGGGGGGATGGTGGATGTAGTCAAATGTGTGTGTGTATTTATATGTATTATATATATTTATATTTATATATACACACATACACACATCACCAGGCTCGAAATCTGTATTCCTTGTAACCATGCGAGAATGTGCTCTGACGATCTTGACAAATGAATAGCGTGTCGTCATGCCAGGTAAGTACCAGCTTGTTTGTGCTTGTAGAATATAAGTAGTGTTGGTACGACCTAATGTTTCAAACTGCAAATTTCTAACTATACTGTTAGTTAAGTACTGTCCTATAGTCCTCAAATTGTAGCTTACACTTGAGGATGTATTTCCAGACTCCTTTAGCCCTCTTGGCTACTTTTCCATTACTGCACCTGTAGGTATACAATTTCGCCCTCAGTCGAACAAACTTAATCATGAGCTCTCCAGCACACTCATCCTAAAACTTTCCCAGGACTTTTACATTGGTTGGTGAGTAGCATGGGTACGAGGCAGAGTAACCAGAAGTATCGAACTCGGACATGAAATCAGGGTCTGTGTAAAAGTCTGAGTAGAAGTTATCTGTAAAGATGTGTTAGATGAAAGAGTCCATGCTCATGAAAGCCAAGCTAATGGTATTGTGGTACTTTGGTTTAATGATGCCATACTTAAATATATCCCTTAATGTCTCGGACAGATCAAGAACAGCAAAACCAGGATAATTGGTTTATCAAACAGTATTGTCTCGTTATAGAGACAGATCAGGGCTAAATTTTCTCTGTATACAGTACGATCCTTGAAGGTTGATTGTACAACAAGTTTCTTCAAGCACTTTTCATTACAAACAAGCTCCATTCGCTGAATTTTGCGCTTATTTTATATTACCTTACCAAATACCGATTTGTTGGCAAGTTCAAAGATATCACTTTCAAAGTCGTTCTTAACTACCTTTCTTTTCTCTGTGTTTAGGTCTATGTATGCTTTCAACCAGACCGATTGCTTGAACTTGAGAATCTAGGAACTTTGTAGATATGTTAACCATGTTTTACCGCCTGTTTCAGAGAAGTTAACCATACAATGCTGTGAGCCTTGTCTTCCAATGTAGTTAGGCTGACGGGAAACTGGTGGTCACTCATTCATGGCTAGAAAGAAGAGGTCCCTTGTGGTCTTCGTGTTGATCAGGTGGCTATGCAACGTCGACCTCTAATACATAGCCAACTTCCTCGTCATCTAGCTATTACATGATGTCGATATCGGGATATATCAACTCAAAATCTCCCTGTAGCAATGCAAGACTCATAGCACATCCATAGAGGTTATTAGCATCCACATACATAATGAAGGATGTCGGCTTTGTTTGATTATATTGGTCAGGTAGGTACATGTTGTTTGCAGTGCAATACTCTTGATGTATTTAGCAACACCTTTCCTAATGCCAGCTTCCTGAAGCATACACATTTTATAATAAATTATTTGGTCCAAATCAACCTTTGTAAATCTCAGAATGGTGTCAAACAAGAGCCTGGGGGGACTCACATGCTACTCACAATATAGCTTGTATATGCTTAGGCACATCCCCTGGAAATTTGCAAAGACTTCTGCCATCAGCACTGCATCTGTCTTGAGATATTAGGTCTGAATACTCTACCAAGGTGCTGCATCCAAGCTTGCTCCACACCTTCTTTCCATGCGTACAATCTTCATCTGTGATGTTTCTGTCTGTAGGGTTGTTGTAAAATGATATTTTCGGAGGTAGCAGCTTCGCTTTAAGAACTTTAAACCTTGTGATGTGGTCATAGTGGGAAAATCCCTTTCCGTCTCACCAGAACCAACTCATCAGTCATGAAGAAATTCTCTTTTACTTTGAATTCACTAGTAAGCAGATCCTTCAATAGCATAGCAGTGCTGTCAGATATAAGGATAGGAAGAATGATGGGATAGAACAGCAAGTACCATGCCAAACCCGATACATTGTTCAAAGACATCGTACTTAATATCATGGGAATGTACCTGTGCACACCCTCAGGAAAAAGTTCACAGTTGTGGTGACAAATATGTTTAGCCACTGTATGGAAGCCTACATGGTCAGCAACACCAGAGCTACCACCATATGTGCGATATTGCAGAATGAGTTATTTCCCCTGTAAATGTTTCCAAAATAGATACTGCCGGATAACAGGACTCAGCTTGTGGGTAGGAGGTGAAAGCAGTGGTGCTAACAGCTGAACACCAAAAGCATGACAATACCAATCTATTACCGATGCACCAACTCTACAGAACATAGGAACCAGGAATTGAAGGTACAATTAAAGTTACGCATGGAGGAAGATCATGCGCAGTGGGACAAGCATTTAGTGGACGCTTCGTTATATTGTGGAGAAGAGTCAACACAGCCACAGGGCAGTGCCGTTGGCACAAAGTTATATTAAAATATTATATTAATTAAAATTGCATCAAATATTCTGAACCAGTTGCTGTTTGGTTTTAACGTGACATCAAAACAGTAATATTAGTTATTGAACCTAGATAACAATAAGTAGAGTCCAGCCCCAAACATTATGGATTACATAGGTAAATGTTTTTCACAGATTTCTATTGTATATTTTACATGTGTATCTTTCTCAATAACACCTCGTCATACCATTCGTGATCTGTCATTTTAATGTTCACAAATGAAGGATGAACGATACACTTTACATGCGCATGTAAATTGTTTGGAATCTACAGTATTAAATTTTGTTTGTATAGTACAATGACTACCAGTGTCGCTGAACATTCTGTAGGGTGTGGTAGAGATAGATCACTTAAATGTGGACGTTTTGCTATGGTGCATCACCAGCCGCACAGAAATAATCTGCAAAAGCATCGCGTATTTTCATAGGCTCTTTTCCTGCATTTGTAGCAATAAACTGATCAATTTCATTTAATCCATCATAAAAGAACATATCTTCGACACGAAACTTATCTCTATAGAGTACGAAGTTATACAGAATGGAACTTGCCTAAACTATGTTCTCAACAAATCCAATATACATGTTTAGTGGTATGTGCAGGATGTCCACTGAAATTCAGTTTTGCAATTCTCTGATTTTTACCTGTTTTCCAGGCAGAATTTTACCTTTTTCCCTGATCTATTTTCAAGACTGAAACCTTCCAATTCCATATTTTTCCACCATTGTCAGAAAACATATGCTATCAGTGAAGTTGAATTAAATTACACTGCATCAGACTTAATAAACAGGGCCAACACTTTATTCAGCCCATCAATATTTATAACGATACATGTCATTGATTTCTAACGAGTGCCCTTTACAAACACACAAATACATTATTTTGTATATGTCACTTGGCAAAGATGTAGTATGCCAATTCACAAATTAAAAAATCGAAATTTTAACACGTATATGCGTACAATTACATTATTCTGTTTTTACACAACTAACAACTTTTGTAGAGTAGCAATTATTTAAATTTTCCCTGACCCAGGTGAAAATTTCCTGACATTTCCCTTTCTTATCCCTGTTACCTGAAATTCCCTGACGTTTGCCTGTTTTCCCTGTGGGTGGACACCCTGTCTGTGGAAAATCGTTCACTTATTTGTTAGAATTCCAAAGGTGCATTCCGCATACCTTCTAACTCTAGATATTAGGTAGTTAAAAACTCGTTTCTTTTGTGTTAAATGTTTTACCACTATATGGTTTCATAATGTGTGCAGAAAGACCAAACACTTCGTCGCCTACGAACACGAAAGGGGCTATGTTCACAACTTTCCCGGGCAATGAACAAGGTTTTTGAATATGAAGTTGGTTTGCTGATAATTTCTGATTGAACGTGCTAATTTGTAAAATAGAAGGATCTAAATTCTAACCATATAATCTTATGTCAAGAAATATGAACTTGTAATTTGCATCACACACCGCAAGTAAGACAATAGAAATAAAATGTTTGTAGTTATAAAACAGCGATCCACTGTCGGTAGGTTTCACTATACTAATGTGTTTCCTATCTATACTACCTAGACAGTTGGGAAAGTTGGCACAATTTTCGAACTGTTCTGAAATTCTCAGCCAATTTTCTGTTGTGGGTACAGGCAAGCACGTCGCTTCTAGCTCCACCCTTATAGTTTCGCATACATCATTGTAGCCAGATGCCTGTAAACAAAGTGGAAGCTTTGTGGTTAGCTTTTGTGTTACCATTAGAGGCTATCCAAGTTCGCATCTAATTACATGCAGAATATTTCGTTATTATAGCGTTAAATATGGTAATGTGCCGTAAGATCGCCTCAATAAGGAAATATAAAATGCAAACATATATTATTTAGAATGTAATAATTTGCACTGGGAAGTAAATTTATTTAAGTACAGAGCAAAAATGTATAAAACTTTATACTGGCCAGATAGGTGGCCGTACTTTTAGAGAGAAATCGAAAATTAGTTCGTTGAAAATGTCAATGTCACGGTGCATTTGTTTTAATGAAAGAAATAAAATTATTTACTTTTCCAACATTATTTAATGATCATATTAAAACATCTGATTATTATTTGTTCTGTGGATAGGTATTTTTACGTGTCGCGAGAGCGAAGCGTGTGTGGAGGACACAGTATTGATATGATAGCGGCGGCGAGAACGGACAAATGAATGACAGGAGAGCGATAGTGCTATCGCGGTTTTTACTTACAAAATGTGACGCTGCGCATTCTTCTTCTTGGTGCTGTGATAAACCTTTAGTAACTAGCATGCTCCTGACCTTCAGCAGATAGAATTTATGCATTTATCTGAATAATTTTGTAGTGGTTTACTGCCCAAGTTTCGCTCAGCGTGACTCGAGGTGCGGCGAACCTTCCAGATCAAGTATAAAAGTGCGACGGGGCTTAAAGCCGGGAGTTTATGAGAGTCGGGAGTCTGGGCGATTGTGCGACGTTAGCGACGAGCTAGAAGAGCAACGAGTAGCGCCGGAAGTGACCAGCGGGAGGAAAATCTGCGACTGCGAGCATCAGAGCAGTGAAGGGTGCGACTGGCAGGGACTATTTGACTAGATGTGTGAGTGAAAGACATTACAAATGATGGCAACAGACTGACTGAACGTGTGTTAATGATGAGTATGAGTTAATTGCCTGTAGCCAAATACATTGAGAAGGATGTTTATTAGAGTTGAAATAGACATTAAATATTGTGCTCACTGAGAAATAAAAAGTGTAATAGTAGATCATTTAATGCTGTGAATAATAGCAGTGTGAATAAATTGAAAATAAAATTAAGTTCTTTTATTTTTGAGACCTCCGTCCCTCACGAACTCAGATACTCCCCTAAGGCATCTTGTAACAGTACAGAGGCTATGATATTTAAATAATAAATAGCATTCATTGAAACTCATAAAACAACACAAATTGACCAATTGTAGGTGCATTACTCCAGATCCAGAAGAAATAGAAAACCTCAGGAATTGCCTTGCGAGAGAGTTGAGGGCAAAGAAAAATTTGGTGTCTGGGGCTGCATTAAACTATCAAAAACATACACATATTTCGATGACCTATCATTTTTGCCGCCATATTTTCTTGAAGGGTGGATAGCAACAACAGTGACCACATACTATGTCTGGAATATTACAAATTAGCACAACTAATTATTGTGTTCCAGCACTGCATCCAACTTCGAGGATGAAGATGATATGTTGAGTAATCCCATGTGTCCTGCAGAGCCAGGGGTAACTGGAGAGGCAAATGCAAGCAGCAATANGGGGGGGGGGGGGGCAGAGGTTTCGGATGTTCAGAAATTATGCGAGGTGCTCCACAAGAGTATCGAGCAATGTTCTGCTACTCAACAACTACCAGATAATGAAGACAAACTGTTTTTATTGACGTTGGTAAAATACATGTAAGATATTCCATCTGATTGTAAACTGAGGGCAAAATGTGAAATTATGTCGGTAATTGCTAAGTATAAAACCAACATCTGTCCAAACCCACATCCTATACACATTCCATTCCTAACCAAAACCCATATGCACATGGCTACCAACCCTATGCCATTACGATACCAACACCTGACCCTCGCCTGCTTCGTCAACCATTACAGCAATGGACAACACAATCAATGTCCCCATTGCTAGTGGAACACATGCCCCATCCACTCCATCCGAACCTCAAGCCTTCTTGACTTATGCTGAGTACATGTACAGCTAAATGGCTCAAATTTTGCTCTATATGTAATGCGATTATCTGTATAACAAACACGATATATAAAATATTTATTTGAAGGTTACTGCTAATCTTTCCATGGCAGATATCGACTTCCTCACATTAGTGTACTGTTTTTGCAGAGACTCTCACATAACTCGTGAAACAATTCGATTGACATTCTGATAGGGTATTGACAAATTTATCTCGGTCTCAACGCAAGTCACAATAGAGAATCCAAAATAATAATTTTTCGTCTGTCGCTTACGATGGGGTTTATCCAACATTTTCTCATTCTTCTCCTCTTTTTCAATGTGCATTGAGCACAATGTGCAATGTGCCTAAATACCTACAACCTCTTCGACTTGTAACATTGTACTGAAGAAGAAGCACATATCAAATTCACCTCCGATGTCATTGGCGACTTGTCTGCCACAATTCTCCCGCAAGTTTTCAGTGACTGCTGTCGCCAGGTGATAAATCTCCTGTGTGAAAGGAGCCTTAAACTCCTAACATCACAAATTAAAACAAGTTTTTCGCGCCATTATTCAAGGAATATTTTGCTGGCAGAGGCTCTTCTCATGGTTAGTTTAATTTACTAATAATCTATCACAAATTATCCCCTTAACATTTTAATCCATGCTAATAATTGTAAATACCACTTTCCACCAACAACACATACTGCCATGCTCTGATTGGTCTCTGCCACAAGATATTTTAATTAAAGTTACTTCTTCCAACTTTTTAGCTCTCAATGAAAACCCAACAACGCACACAGAGGCGTAACTAGGGGGTTAAATAATGCTGGAAAACATTTATAAGGGTCCTCCTCTTCACGCATATTTTGATTACGTTATGTTAATATGTTTCTGATATATGATATTTTTCACTGAATTAGTTTTACATTCCTCAGATTAGAAATACACAATTCTAAAAAAAGTTATGGGTATACCAAATAATTACAATTGGTTTCTGTATATATATATATATATATATATATATATATATATGTGTGTGTGTGTGTGTGTGTGTGTGTGTGTGTGTGGTTTTTTTGTTACCTTCAGGTATTAGTGATGTTTGGCGTATTTTAGAAATATGTGACTAAACTGTGACAGGGGATTTCTGATGTGAAAAGACAAGATTTTAAATATCACACCTATGGTCCATCTCAAATAATAAGGGCTGTAGCAGCCCTTAAAGGCGAAGTCTGAGAAGTATATTATATGAGATATTGTGAAAATTACTTGTGTTAGAGAAACAAAATTTGTTATACAAAATTAATTAAACCACGATCTTGGATAAAATAAAGGTATGGTACGTCGTAATCACCCCCACCATGTAAAAAATAGCAATATGCACTCTGTTGTTGCATATAACTTTATTACCTTGAGGTATTGTTGATGGTTGATGTCATCGTATTGAGCAGTATGTCGTAATTAGCAAAGAAAAAATCACTATCGTTGCAACTCTTTAGGACCCACCATTTTCGTACAAAACGCACACAAAGGTTTCAGTTTTAGCTATACTATGGCCTGATGGGTGGGCAACACATCCTACACCTGGAGTTAAACACATGCTGTATATAATATGGCATCGCACACTGAATAATTATCGCCAAGAACAAACAGGCAGCAAATTAATTACAATTAGTAAATGCGCTACATTAATGTTTATTTGTGTTTGGTGGCACATCATGAAGCAAGGGAATTGTAACGAAGAAAAGATGTTTCTGTTTAACTGCCTAACTCTGACCTTTCTGCATATACTGTTACCACGTGGTTTAACGGATTGTGCTTGAGTGTGGGTAGTGATGAAGACACTGACAGCCTACCAGAAAACATTAACTTCGTACTAGATTCAGTGATATGTTTACCTGAATCGGGCTTGCAATAGTGGAAGCGCGTTGTTAAATGTAATTGCAGTTACCCCCCTCCCTTCCCACCATCCAAAACCTTGTCGCTGTCTTAACTCAATGCCAGATCAGCCTGTTATTCACTATGTGTCTTTGCATAGCTTCACTGCTGCTTGAGAGGGACATTGCATTGTACACTACTTCGGAGATGACCGACATGGTGTTGGTGTAAGTATAAGCGAGAGAAAACGGAAGCGAAGCTGCACGTTTGTACAGTCAACGATATCCTGCACGACGTCAGCCTAAGAGTTATACGTTCGGAAAAATCACATAGTGACTACGAGAAACGGGCATGTTTTGGAGGCGAGGTGGACCAGGTCAACAGAGAAGCATTCGAACTCCATATTTTGAAAAGGCAGAGGAAAAACCTTTTATTAGCATCCATGCTATCGCACGTGCAATGGATGCATCGAATGTGATAGTATGGCGTGTAATACATGAACAGCTGCTGCGACCGTACAGTGTGCGAAAGGTGCAAGTATTACAGCCAGCAGATTGTGCCCATCGTTGAGATTTTTGCCAGTGGTTCGTGCTTCAGTGTGAAATGGTTTCTGAATTTTGCTGCTATTACTATATTCAGAGACAGGGCCATATTCACAAAGGAAGGGTATTTTAATAGTTGTAATAGCCGCATCTGGGGTGACTCTTACCCACATGCGACTGCAATGAAAGGTTACCAGCACCGATATTCAATCAACTTTTGGGCTAGAATACTTGGCGGTAATGTTATTGGACAGTTCTTGTTGCCAGCCATTTTTACAGGCTTTCAGTATTTGTATTTTCTGCAGTTCATGTTTTCCAGGCTGACAGGAGGATGTTCCGCTCTCTATCAGACAGCGGATGTGCCTACAACACGATGGCGCTCCACCCCACTTCACGAGAATTGTGTGTGACCACGTGAATCCAGCATATGCCGATCGCTGGCTAGGACGGGGAGGGCTTGTTGCATGGCCAACACACTCGCTGGACCTTGCCCCATTAGACTTTTGGCTGTGGGGATTCGTCGAGGCATTGGTATACGAGACAACAATTTAACCCGAGGAGGACTTGTTAGCGAGGGTCATGGCTGTCTGCGATTAGGTGCGAGACATACCAGGTGTCTTTGAAAGAGGACGCCAGTCTCCAATGCCCCATTACACCTACTGCAATGAGTTTGGAAGTGCGCATTTCGAACAGTTGCTGATATGAAGTTGTTTTCCAATAAGAGGCTGTCATGACTGCAATGACTTTTTGTTGTGCTGTTAATTAGTGCCATCTGTGCCCATTCCAACCACCATGCATGCAAAATCTTTGAGCACATTGAGACTAACCAAATGTATTAAATGCATTACTACAGAGTCACACTGCTCGTAACATAATATATATTTCCCTACTCTCTTCTTACCACATCATATCAAGACTAAGTGTGACACTGTATAACAGCCAGCATGTGTTTATCTCCGGGTGCAGGAAGTGTTGCCTACCCACCCGGCCACAGTAATGCTAAAACTGAAACCTTTTTGTGCATTTTACACTAAAACAATGGGTTGTAGGGAGTTGCAACGAGTGCGCCTTTTTGGATACTTACGATGTACTGCTTAATATGATGGCATCAAACATTAATAAAGCCTCACGATAACTAAGTTGTATGCAATAACATGGTGCATATTGCTATTTTTGATATTATGGGCGTGAGTCTGACATAGCATACCTTTATTTTATCAAACATTGTTATTTAATTAATTCGTATACCAAATTGTGTCCTTCTAATACAAGTACTTTTCATAATATTCCACATAATATGCTTTTCGGGCTCCACCTTCAAGGGCTTCTACAGCCCTGACAATTATTTGTGATGGACCATGGGTGTCTTATTTCAAATTTCATCTTTTCACGCCAGTAATACCCTGTCACAGTTTGGTCACATGTTTCCTAAACACGTTGTGTGACATGTGTGCGATGGTTAGCTCAATATAAATATGTGCTAATACTGTCATTGTTTTTAGACCCATGGCACTTCTTAGACAAGCTGATCATGGATAATTGAGCAATTCTGAAAGATCTGCTTAAGGTCTACGCTTCTCGTCATTTTGTGTTCTTCTGTTGTATGTACAATTTACATTTACATGGGTCTAATGGCATCAGTCAAGTGAAAAAGTGAAATTGTTAGAAATCTAAATGCACCAACAATATGCCAGTTCGTATGTTAATGTGTATAAAAAACTCCATTTTCATAAATTCAGTCACCACACATGTAATACAACAAAAATACTTTAAACTATTATATTTGATTCACTGGCAATTTTACAGGGAGGTTGTGTGCCAGTGTGTACAGTGGAATATATGCAGTTAACAGAAGTAATCTTTTTTTATATTTTTTATTTGAAATGTGACCACTTTACTGTGAGTATGCTGTAATGATTTTATATTTTAAGTTTGGAAAATGGATGCTCTACACTGGCATATTTAATTTTTACATTCTGAGACTCCGGCACACCAAATGTTGAAACCATTTCACTTAAACCATTGAAACGAGATTATTTGACTTGTTGTCACATCACGCAAATAAAAACATTTATCCGAAAGACATTTTTAAGATCACTTAACCATTCATCTTGAGAGAGTTTGTTGTACTGATGCCGCACTTTTCTATGTCAAGTACGAAGAATCTCAAATTGAATAGACCAACCATGTGATATGTTTGAAATGTGCAAATGTAAATTAAAACGCAGGTGGACATATGGAGCCAATTGAGTTGCAAATGTAGAGTGAATATAGTAACAACATTTTGTCATTCTTTATCATGCTGCTCACTAGTCCTGACCACAGTCACATAAGGCTGCATAAGTAGAGACGTTGTGTATTGGATTACGAAGCTTTAACATACTCTCACCAGTTACCTGCATGTTGCCATGCTGCTAATATGATTATCGTAAGCCTATTGTTTCATTATTACCATACATATACCACAATAAAACTTTACGATAAAAATTTGACAATGCATTAATATAATTATAGAAATGAACACCCATGTGTCCAATCTCTCTAATGTTTAAGTTGTCTTTTTGAAGAATAGGACAAATGAACCAGGTCCTCGTGGGGCTCTTAGCGTTGAAGCTCCCTAGACATTAGCTTGTTCAGCCACCCTGCAGTTACCCTCCTAAACCCACACGACCAACTAAGGTATATTGTTAACCAACACACGGAGAAAACCAGTTTAGGTTATTCTTTATATTTCATAATTCGTAATTTAAAGAAAAAAAATTGATTGTTAACTCACCCTTACCCTCGACTTTAATCTAAATGGTTTTTTGTCACAACCTTATGCATTACTCTGTTTGCACTACACACTATCTCAAGAGTTTCTGTTTAGGCAAGATAAAAGTGCTCCTTCTGACCGAAAGTACAACACTGTGCCACATAATTTTTATTTACATTTTAACATAAAATAAGCTTATAGGTAATTAGTCCTGGGGCAAAATAAACTGTTACTCTAATAGTTATCTGTTCACTTATAGCAGCTCTAAATGTAACTTTTCAAGTAAAGTTACATTTAGTAAGTTTCAAGTAAAGTTACATAAATGACTAAATGATAGACATCATTAAACAGTAAAAACTATTATTGCAATGAATTAAATAACTCCCTGGTGTTAGGATGCACACTAATTTATTGGATACTTCGAGCCATTTGCTCGCCTCTTTTAAAACTACAGCATGTCCAGAACAGGATACATCCAGAGATAACATACACCTCCGATACTGTACCAATTCGATACACTCCAGCATCTTCCCCTCAAGCTGGAGGACCATCCTTTGCAAAACAATCATCACATTCCAATTTTATACAAATACCACATTACCATATCTCATACTAAGTTACATTCTAAACAGAAATACAAATCCTAATAGTTTAAGCCTAACTGGAAGCTTTGTGGTTCTATGGGAGGATAGTCTGACTGGCTGCTGTTCCACAATCTCTTCCTCACCTGTATCTGGGGGGTGAACAGACTTACCAGGACTCTTCCCTGCTTTAATGATTTGGTTGTAATGCCTCTTCCACACGAGCCCCATATAGCGTAATTTAATAAATTGGATTCATTTGCCAGTGACCTGCTGTACTCTTTCTCTTTCCCACTCTTTACGTAAGGACCTGTAGTCATGTACCCATACCTCCTTGCCTACTGCAAACTGCATTCGTCTTTTCCCTTCTGCAACGATAGGCTTCTCGGGCCTCCTAATATCCTGGGGCCTAATCAGGGCGAGCCTAGTCCTCACAGCCCTACCAAAAACATGAGTTAGCTGGACTAATCTTAGATGTGAAGCGAGATGCACACCTGTAGGACATTAGAAAACGACAAACCAGAGTGCCCACGGAAACACATGCATTAACTTCATCTTGCAATGCTTTCGACAATCCCGCCTTAAATGTTTTGACAGCATTTTCTGCCGCGCCATTATTTGCAGGTTAGTAGAGAGGTGACGTCAAGTGCTCGATATCATTAAGCTTGCAAATAACTCTCAAATCACCCCGAAACAAAATTGCTGCCATTATCCGAAATAATGGTTCTGGGCAATCCGTACCTAGCAAAGGTTTCCCTGAGATTGCCAATACACGCGTCTGTAGTTCAGAAACTCATCGGGAATACCTCCACCCACTTTTAAAATGAATCTGTGATAATGAAAACATGTGTACCCTTTACTTATCCGAAATAATCCAAGTGTATTCTCTCAAAAACCCCTTTGAACTCTGGCCACTCAACCTCACCCACCTTGGGGGGATCTGCCCTTGCTGACATACACATCTCACAGGAACTAATGAACTCTTCTAAATCTGAGTACAAGTTAGGCCACCACAAATACGACCATAAATTTTTTAACCATACCATCCCTGAGTGTGTAGAATGTACCACTTCGAGCATTTTCATCTTACAGCTTTTGGAGATGATTACTCTATAGCCCTACATGAGTATCTCTTGTTCGGCCGACAGTTCCTCCCTCTTGCAAAAATTAGGTTTTAACTCGTCTGACACTCTACGAGGCCACCCATTATGTATGTATGCTTACACCACGTGTAGGATCATATCCCCTTCAGTCTCACCTCTCACAGTGTGTGCATCAATTGTAAAGGCATACTCGACAAAATGCAAATACTCACTCCCCACCATGTCATCCTGGTTAACCTCAACTTCATACCCCAATGGCAATCTTGACAGGCAATCCTCAACATTGCATTTCCCTTTCACATGCTTGAAGGTGTAATCAAACCCTGACAAGAATAAAGCCCATATTTGAAGTCTTCCTGCGGCCATCGCCGGGATTCTATTATTTTCTGCAAAGAGTGCTAACAATGGTTTGTGATCAGATTCCAAAATAAAATGCCTCCCCAACAAAATATTGAGAAAATTTCTTGACTCCCCAATATAAAGCTAACGCTTCCTTTTGGATCACAGAGTAATTGCTTTCAGCCTCAGACAAAATCCTAGAAGTAAAAAAAATTGGTTTTTCCAAGTCATCAGGAAAAAATGTGACAAAACAGCTGCGATACCCTTCGTGGATGTGTGAAAGACCAACTTTACTGGCCAGTCCTCCTCAAAATGGACCAACAGCAGCCCTAGCCATTACAAAAGATTCATCACACTTATTCGACAATTCAACCTGCTCCCTTTTTAGCAAATTATACAATGGACATAGGTTTGTTGACAAGTTGGGTATAAACTTCTGGTAATAATTCCCTTTGCCAAGAAATACTCTTACTGTATCTACATCAACAGGGTGGGGTGCTTCACTAAAGCCCTGATTTCGTCGGGGTTCTTTCGGATACACTCTTTGTCAATGATATGACCCAAATACTGCACCCCCGCCTAAAATAACTTACGCTTATCATGATTCAACCTTAACCATGCCTCATTCAACTTAAGAAAAACTTGTCCTAAGTTGTCCAAATACTCAGACTCTGTAGCACCTGTGACGACAATGTCATTAAGGAAATAAATAGCACCCTTACAACCCAACAACAACTTCTCAATGATTCTCTGAAATATGGCACGAGCAGATTTCACCCCAAAAGACAATCTGTGGTTGTATGCATTGGACAATTCTATTTTCGAAAACTACTCACCTCCCTGCAATGCCACAAACAGCTACTCCACGAAAGGAATAGGGTAATGCAAATTTTCGAGAAAATCATTAACTGTGACCTCATATTCTGCACACACTCTAATATTACCATCTGTTTTAAGAACAGGCACAAAAGGCCCATTCGCTAGTGTCCACTTTGCTAATTATGTTTTCTCGTTCCAACCTTTCCAGTTCCAGATCTACCTTTTCCTGAAAAGCAAATGGAACCGTCCTCGGCTTACAAAAAATTGGCCTTACATAAGATACCATTTTTAATTCTATCTTACCATGATTGAAAGTGCCCTGCTTACCATCAAATAATTCGCTAAATTCCTTCAACAGCTCCATGACCAATCCCATAAGAGGAACCCTAACCTTGTTGTCACTGCACAATTTAACCAATTTCAGAGCTGCGATCAAGTCCCTACCTAACACACTAATTTCACCCACTGGGTTCAAAATCTCGCCAACATACAATTTCAGTTTAACTGTGGTTGGCCTTAGATTGCAATGACTAATAACATCTTTATACATTGAAAATGGTAATAATGAAATGGCTGCCTCTGTATCAAATTCCATCTCAATCACTTCTGAATTAACCACAACCGGAACAAAGATGGGATCTGCTGGCCCTGCGGCTTCATAGCCATATATTTCCTTAACCTCAACCTCATTTCCCACTTTGCTTCTACATACTTTGGCAATGTGTCCTACACCTTGACGCCTATTACACTGGAACTCCTTATACTTGCAGATTTTAAAATTATGGTTATACTCACCACAGGCGAAACAGCAGTGCTCTGCCCCAGCCCTGCACTGCCGCCAGAAAGCCTTCTGCTTGGAATTCGTACTACTGGATGTGGTACTACCAACAGCCTATGTCCTCTCCTTACTGGCGTGTAGAAAGGACTCTCTTGTTCCCACTGCATTGAAGTCACATGTAGCGCTCGGCGACTCGCGTACTGCACTTTCCTTCCTCATCGCGATGTTGAGCAAGTCACCTAGGTTTTTTGTAGGGCCTTCTTCACATAGCCGGTCGAAAATGGCACCAGGAAGCATGCCTACCACAAAGCCATCTTTCACAAAGACATCCAACAAAGCTCTGGACTCGTACAACGTGGCTGCATTCTCAAGCTTCGCAAACCAGACATTAATGGCCTCGACCTTCAACTGATTCAGGTTATGGAGTTCCATGGGCTTATGGAATATTGACACCACTGGTGAAAACTGTCTTTCAAAATAGCAATGAGTTCCTCTGTAGCAATACTGGATCGCATTAACCCCTCAACATGCTGGTATATCTTATATAGATTTGGTAACTAATTGCTCCCACATCATCTTATATTTGGTGATGGACCTCCGCCATGTCACCTGTGAGCTGAGCTCCCACTACGTATGGCCACTAATCGGGTGGGATCCCATACTATTGCAGTCACTGCAATCATTCGTCCACGAATGCCTGATGGTTCTTTGGAGCTCTGACCATAGAAATTCGGGATTGTTGAAACTTTACTGGAATAACTGCTGGTGGTGCGAAGGCTGAACAGTTGGCGAAGCTAAATGTGAGGATGCTGCAGCAGGCTCTGGTAGTGTGAGTTAAAGCACGCTAGGCGTTTGCAGTGGTAAGGGTACCGAATGTCTATGAGCATTTTTAAACATTACATCACATTACATGTGGTCTGGAGGTTGTTCGGATGTTGCTGTGTCACACTGAGTGAGTTGTTTAGATAAACAGTCCCGGCACTGGAATTGAACTTTATGAAACTTTGACCACTCGACTGCAGTCATGCAGGCGAAGTGATACTTGCAGCCGTAGCCATGACAGGTAGCAATGTCCCTACTGGAGCTATCGCAGTTCATAAAATTGCACACATCTGCTGTGTCATATGCTGGCATCTTGAGGTCGACACGAGCTAGTCCTTAGAGTGATGCTACACTGAGTACACAACAACTATCTGGCATGCACTCCAATACACAATAATGTGTCCATAAGGTAGTCCCTCGTACAGTGTATAGGATTCCAGGTCTCGCCCTGGTCCCTCGCACTGGTGCTGGTTACTATGGATTTCCTACATGCGTTCAGCAGTGGGCCAAGTAGTATTGGAGTGGATGTGGCATATGTTGGCATAGGAAGGCAATGGCAAATGTTCGCTGAAAAGTCATATTTTACAAAATAGGTACTGTATTTTGCCTTATGACAAATGATGCAAATGTCTGCAAGCTAACAGTCCATCCCAAAACCACTCACATGTGCGGGTATGCAGTTGTGTGGGTGCTGTTGCACAGAGAATATTTAGGGGGGTTATGGCCCTCTCGCTCACATGGGCGTATTGCGTGAGTGGACAGCTTATTGTGTCTGGTGTTGTCGCAGCAGGTGCAGGGGTACGTGTATTATCTCCCTTCCCCTACAGGGGTGATGCAGCTGACTAGAGGGGTGCATGGAGACAGCAGAAGAGGAGGGAGGAAGAGTCGCTCCAGTTATCCCAAGGAATGCAGTGCCAATATGGCAGGGATTTTATGCTCTTCTCCTGTCACAATGGCGATAATGGTGGTTTAATATATGGTCACCCTTGTGGCAGGGAAGTTAAGCCACATAGAAGAGCAACGATTAGCACGATTCTGGGTGGTCACAGTGTTCAGGAACGTGGAATTCAAATGTCCAGAGCATGACAGCCAACCAGTAAGGGAATCCACTTGGGTTAGCATGAGGCTCTTGATGTGGGCCGTGGTCGAAAAAGCCAGACTAAAGAGCCCTGTGCTCTGTGTCTTAAGATGTCGCATGTGATGTCTGATGTTTATAAGTCTCGTCAGATACCTGAGTTCACACACGCCAGACTGGGGTATTGTGGCACCCCAGTACACCGTTCTATTGCACAAAACATAACACTTCAAAAAGACAAAATTACCTCGGAATTGCATGGCATAAGCAAAAGGTAGGTTGTAGACAGTTCTGAGGATCCATCATCCTGAAGTCCCCGAGGAGCGGGAAATAAAGTGCACACACTGCAGTTTGGTTCATAACACGAGTTGTTTTACTGAAAAAATGAGGTGGTACAGAAAATGAAGCAGGCGTGCAGAACCAGGTCTTTCATTAGCCTATGCTGAAAACCATGTACAGCGCCCTCGCAGACACTAAACTAATTTATGTTAATAAAGTGAAAGTAATCCCGGCAGGGTGCATGTTTATTACGGTAGGAAGGCAAACCTGGTGATGCGCTAGAAAAGCAAACATTTTCTTGTAAAATTAATGTCTATGGAAAACTACATGGTTGGTGCAAAAATCGCTACACTGCTGAGCTGTGTTACATGTGACTGCCCTGATTCCCACTACCACTGGACTGATGAGCTGTTGGTACGGTGGTGATAAGGTGGCTGCCACCGTCCTACAAAACAGAAATTGCTTGAAATAAAGTAGAGTGGATTAGGTGACAACACGAAACACTGTGAAGAACACAAAACACTGTAATGGGATGTCGTGGTCTCAGGAGCAAGGAAAAGTAAGGTTAGACATATGGTACCATGTTTTTTCTGGGGTGGTTGGATAATTATAAAGATTGCCAGAGCAAGAGACTCTTCTAAGGTGTGGGCTGTTCGCCCACGTGGCTCCTCCTGAGATCACCCTACAGCCAGGTGATGTAATTGTGAAATATTTCCATTACGCTTACCTGAACGAGAGTGTTGGCCCTCTTGTACGTCACTAAAAGTTGGGTGAGATTGTTGGATGGTCGTCTCATGGGCCAGAAACACTAAAGTTTAATATGCCATTTTAGTATTGTGGTAACACAGTGGGTAGAGCACTCATAAATAATTGCATGGTCATGAAGTGGCCAACTGTGAAATAAAAACACACAGTTTTGAATGCACTGAATTTACACACGCTCCTACGAGGCACTTATACAAGCATATAAGCTATGGTGCGCTACTCGCCTACACTGCAGAAAGGCACGTGGCCATTATAGTAAATTACTGTGAAGTTACATCCCCAGTGCCATTTAAGCAGTCAGGGTTGGGAGTGGCACAGTCTCTGGGTTGACAAGTAATGAAATTAAGTTCCAGAAAAATAATTTATCTATATATATCTAAGTGATCGGTGCAAGAAGGTTGAAGACGTGGAGACACGTGACATGTGACCGCTCCTATTAAGTGCTCCTGATTAATTGAAACAATATGGCAGTGTCCACCAAGATCATCGCTCAAATGTGCGCCAATGAATTGAGAAAATACATAAACACTTAAATAGCAAAAACAAATAATCACAAATACAATTACCCTTGTTAAAAAGACATAAGGGACCCTTGATACTTATTTGTGTAAGAAAATTACATGTAGAAATTGAATGCGCGGAACTGATTTTATTTATTAATGTAATTTTGATTGTGGCTGGCACTGTCTTTCCCAGTCTGTTGCTTATCTAAACGTATTGCTGACACACTTGACACTACTTTTGAACAATTATAAACATATATGGCACCCTCGTTTTACAGAATTAAAGAGGACAGTGGATGGCTAGCGGTGGGCGAATCCATTCTCATTCTGGGAGGGGTGTGGGTAGCTATGCTCGATTGGGTAAAACACAAAATTAATTTCACCCACTCAGTAAATTAGCATATTTAAATTATGGATTTGCACTTCATACATTTTTACATGACTTTAACATGTGAGGCTGGCCGCGGCTTCCCCCAGAGCCCTTGTCGACCCGGGCACACCACCTAGCAGACCAGGTAGGAACTATCTACACAAGGTTCCGGCCGCACACTGCACGTCAAGAGGCCACACGGTCAAGTTATGCTATCAAAGTCAATGTAGTGACTTTCACTGCCACAAGGCATAACTATGTTTCAACCACATTAAAAAGCCCGATCAACCCTTCATAATGACTACCGTAATTATTATCAATACAGGAAATGGATGTTAGGAAATCCCTGCACGGTTACCAGAATACCGATGATGGTGCTAAGTGCCGACCACTTGGTCGCCGGAAACTCATTAATCCTGTAACTTTATAAGAATATAATTAGTGTATCGTGTAACTCTTATTACAAGAACATGGCAATAATTAGTTATGTCTTTAAGATGTGCCATTCATAATTAATTAGAGATATGTGTTTTGACTCCGGCAGTGGAACACTTGAACTCTAACTGAACCACGCCAAATTTCTCATAACAAATCTATGTAATTTTAATATTAATTAAAAGGTTTTTTAATTAATATATAATCATTCTCTCTGGGTTTAAAACTGTTCTTCATGTATATTCTCTCTTCCAGGTAGTAGCAAAGATGCACTATAAAAATATTGGAAATGCTATAAAAATTATTGCCATGTCATTTTTATCACTTTTTTGTATGTCAATGTAAAACACAATTCACACCATGCGAATTGCAATGTATTTACAAGGGCTATATGTTTCATTTCGCTTGTTTCATATTTTATAAAGGGATATTCTCTTTTGGCAGGCAGCGGTCAACTACAATTACCTCTGCCAAGCTACCACCTCTTCACTCTGAGAGTAGAGGGCATCAGGGCAGGTCGCGTCACATGGATCGGGGTTGAAACAACTTTGTACTTCAACCACGTCCACTGCAATATACAAAGGAGTAGCCATGGTGATTAACGAGACCATTTAAGCCCCTCTGTTCACCAGAGAAATTATAGAGTACCTTCCTACCGCCGCAATAAGCCATCGGTGAGTGATGGAAAAAGATCTCATTCTCTTAGAGGCAGTCACCCAGAAATATCATCTAATGAAGACTCCGAAAGCGACAAACAATACCATAGGCGTAGGTGGAGGAGGCATAAAATTACAAACAACAGGGTAAGGATTCGCAGTAAAATTCCTCTGAAGGACGCAGACCTGCCTTGCGGTCCCCACCCAGGAGTAAAAATGGTCACCAAACCGATATTGATCCACACCTCCACGAAATAAGTATTCGCGTTGGAAATGGGGACACGGTTGCAGCAAGCAGGATGGTACAGATGCTGATAACTCCCATTCTGTCGTTAATACAGTTACGAATGATAAAGAAGCTGGAGAGGTCGAGTTCAATCTGTCAGCAATGATTGGTTTGGAGGGCAGGAATGCGAGATTGCCCAACCTAGTCGCCATGTTTATACTATTACACTGCATGAAGACGAACATGAATTTCTGTTGAAAGAACCTGAAGAAACTTATGCCCTGTCTCGAGATCCTTTGTGCTGAGTAGTAGAGGTGTTGGTGAAAGGTTGTCCATGTTAAGTGGTGCAGAAGTGAGCTGTTTTTTTTTTTATTTTTTTTNAGTAGTAGAGGTGTTGGTGAAAGGTTGTCCATGTTAAGTGGTGCAGAAGTGAGCTGTTTTTTTTTTTATTTTTTTTTTTATTTTTTTTTAGGAATTAGTTAATGCCGTTGAAAAGTCAGGCATTAGGATTGCAATGATTCCCATGCNTTTTTTTTTATTTTTTTTTAGGAATTAGTTAATGCCGTTGAAAAGTCAGGCATTAGGATTGCAATGATTCCCATGCCTAGACTAAACATTGCCGGAGTAACCTCGTGAGCCAGTACAGCCATTAACAGCCAAGCTCTACTGAACATTGGAAAACTCTGTGACGAAAAGAACGCTGTCTGTTTAGTAGTAAAGGGTCTGATTACCCCTCTGATACTTGGTGTCGACTTTCTAAGCAGATATTCTATCGTTATTGATTTTGGTAGCAATGTTGTTCTGTCCTGAGAGAATGCTCCCATTCCTGAGTTCAAGCCAACAAAATGGAAGTACGGAAATGTCGTTGTTCGTTCGCTTCGAATGTCGGCCATAGAGAATGTTTATTCACTTGCATGTGCTACCCATCAGAATACTTCGGACATGTTGCAAATACAGTTTCGGAATTTAGTATTGCGAGCAGAAATAATTTCAGATGTGCAAAGGGAATCCTTAGCAAATCTGCTATTGCAACATCAATCTGTGTTTTGCAACAAACCAGGAAGATGCAATAAGTACGAGGTAAAAATTACGCTGACAACAGATAAACCATTCTTCCCCAAACCATTTAAAGTATCAACTGCATTCGCTGAAGAGGCGAATGATTACCTGAGTAAAATGCTGGAATGGAAAATTGTTAAGCGAGCAGCTAGTCCATATTGCAACCTTATAGTTTGTGTGCACCAAACGGATGGATCTGTGCATCTCTGTCTGGCTGCGGAATATCTCAAAGATATCACTGTTAAGGACAGGGAGAGTCCTATAGATGCTGAGTACATTCTGCGATTGTCTAATGCAGAAAATTTGCTTATGTCCTTGGATCTGGCCCATGGATACTGGCAGTTGCCTCTTTATCCATATTCGCAGCAGTACACGACATTTCTGTTCAATCACAGACAGTACTGCTTTCAGATGCTACCATTTGGCATGTGCAATAATGTGGCAAATTTCACCAGTTGCCGAGACAGTGTGCTCTTACATAGATGTGGTTCATTCGCGCGATACTATGTAGACATACTAGTAGTTAGCGAAACATTCGAAGATTATTTACATCATTTACACTGTTTTCTCACATGCTTGCAGGAAGTTAACATTACAGTAAAACTGAGCAAGTCCTTGTTTTACAATGCAGAAGTTCCTTTTCTAGGACATATACTCATACCTCAGGGGATCCGAACTGACTCCAGAAAACTTCAACATATTCAAGGATTTCCAGTTCCTAACCACATTCGGCAATTAAAGGCCTTTCTGGGATATGTTGACTTCTATAGGGGATATTGCAGTGATATGTCACGAATATTAACACCCCTATTAGCACTGCTAAAAAAAAAGAAGCCAAATGGGATTGGTCGCAGGAATGCGAAACTGCCTTTAAAGAACTAAAGGTAGTGGTACCTTAAGGTATTTGTGTTGTATCACCCAGTACGAGGTCGCCCATATCGGTTATATACTGATGCATCGGGTTATGCATTGGGTGCTCGACTCGCACAGCTTAATAAAGCAGGCGAATAACTTGCAGTAGCCATGGACAGTCGTTCATTAAACAGTGCCGAACGAAACTACACTACTACTGAAAGCGAAACTTTATCAATAATGTGGTCCTTACAAAATTTCAGGGATTTATTGCTTGGTGAAGAGATACACCTGTTTAATGACCAACAAGCACTCACTTTCCTCAAGGCGGGTAAGATACTGGGAAGTCGCCTGACTATGTGGGTACTATTGATTCAAGAGTTTAATCTCTAAATAAAACACATTAGAGGCCTTTGCAATATTGAAGCCGATAAACAGATTTCCGTTTGAGAGGTTGACTGAACCCGAACCAACTGAAACTGCCAAGCCAGGGGAACTGAGAGTTCCAGCAGCATTGACTAAGGCAAACATAATACTGCATGACCTAATACTAAAAGTGATGGAACTTCAGAAGAATGATTGATACAGCATGTACTAAAATATGTAACAAGTTGTTAGCGGCCAAACCAGAAGATTCATGTGCGTCGTTGTATTGTATCACTTCTTATGGACTACTATATGCTCGAATAGGTAACATAGCCCATTGGAAAGGGAGTGGAATGTGATACTCCCAGCAGAGCTGCAAGTGGAAGTAATTCTGACAGTACACCGATTTTTGGAACATTATGGAGCATGCAAGTGTAATCAGCTGCTTCATCGTAAATTTTATTGGCCCTCAATGAGCCACAGTATCTGCGAAGTATGCCAGAAGTTTAAGAATTCCGGAGAACATTTGCAGGGCATGTTGCAACCAATACTGCCAGAATTTCCACTGAGTTTGGTAGCAGCAGATTTTTTTGGACCCCTTCCCCAGTCTATATCAGGAACGAAATATGTGCTGGTGTTTTTAGATGTATTCACTAAATACAAAATGGCATCTTCCATGTCCCACAGCATAAGGCCCTTGCTTCACATTTAGAACAGGTCTTCCAGCCTAATAATCCCCAGCACACAGCATTAATTTATCGCAAATTATCAATCCGCCTGCAGCAACCTACAGAAGTGGAAAAGGGAATATACTCATGCGGAAGAAATAAAACATATTATTCACCGCATGAAGCCCTGCAAGGCCCCTGGCCTTGAAAAATTTCAAGTTTTAACATTTCGCTAGGTACCACATAGTACACTTGAGACCCTAGCTGAACTGTTCAAAAGCAGCTTTAAACTCGAGCACTTCCCTATGCTGTGGAACCTAGCGAATGTTACAGTCTTCCCAACGCCTGGGAAAGATAATACATGACCCCAAAATTAACGACCTATCAGCCTGCTGAGTGTACTCTCGAAAATATTTGAGAAAGCTGTACTCAGCAGACTTGAAAAACACATAGTAACTAAACATTTAATACCAAATGAACAATTTGGTTTTAAACAAAAGCACTCCACGACACACCAGCTTGTGAGATTAACTGAGTACATAATTCAAACTCTCAACTGGATACAATAAACAGCCGCAGAATTTCTTGATGTCGAAAAGGCATTTGACAGAGTTTTTCATGCAGGCATTCTACACAAGCCTTACTCCACCAACTTCCTGATTGCTATATCAAGCTACTGCACTTGCATTTTGGCATAAACGAATTTGCCATCACCTAGGAAGGAGCCACATCCGAACATGGTGGTGTTTCCCAGGGAAGTATACTGGGGCCCAAGCTATTTAATTTATACACACATGACATTCCACGCCCTGCTACATGGAATGCCCAACTCGGTGTCTATGCAGATGACACAGTGCTCTACACTCGCTCTAGTGACTTGAAGATGACAGTGCACTATGCTCAGGCACATTTAATTACACTTGAGCCATATTTTCGCAAGTAACAAATCAAAATTAATGTCAGCAAATGAATGTGAGGCCATCATTTTTTCACGCAAGTACCTACCTCAGGTTCTTCCAGCCATTACTCAGTTACAGGAGAATATCCTTTATAACAACCGAGGGGAAATATCTCGGTGTGGCTATGAATAGGGTGCAGACATGGCATTGCCATGCTGCTGTCAAGCAGCAGTAAGCCTTAGTCCACCTCGTGGCCCTCTACCCAGTGTTTGACACTTGAGGTTGCCTCACAAACATTATGGGATTATAATATACAAATCCCTTATCCACCCCATTCTATTATATGCAGCACCAGCGTGTGCATACTGTGCCAAGATGTACATGGAGCAGCAACAGCGAGTGCAGAATAAATACCTCAAAATAGCTGCCCATGTGCCTAAGTATATCCCTACATGCGAATTACATGGGGAGCTTCAATAGCCAAAGCTGATTGAAATAATTCAGTATATGGCAGAGAGGTTTTATGCCACAGCCCTTGAATCAAACAACCTTCTGATTAGCACCTTAGGGGACTACGACCCCGACCAAACCCAGAGGAACAAGCGGCCTAAATCGCTATTGGCGCACAGGCCAACATAGTAAATTAGTGCTACACACCCCCAAAGCAAACACCGCTATCGCCTGCGTGCACTAACACAAATGTGTCCCACACCACCCCACCCCAATACATCCCAGTACATCATACATCACACATGCACTTCGCCTCTGAACACAACTCCCAGCGAAGCACTATGTGCCTGCAATCACACAGCCATAAAATACGCCTGAATAGCCAAATGGCTCGGTATTGGGCGGATGTTGTGTAACATTGCACAACACTTCAAGAGGCTGGGACTTCTCCCCAAGCCCTCAAGAGATACACCTCCTCGGAGATGAATAAAACACTTCAAGTTTAACAAGTCTCAAGTTCTTGTGCAACACATGTCAGTCGTGCTTCGTGGTGTGGGGAGGGAGGTGCACTATGGAATAGCCGACTGCATCTGCCTATTGGCACTGCGACTGTGCTCTTTATTGAACCACTAACACCTGCACCCACAGCAGGCTGTCCACCTAGGGCCTAGGGAGTCTCCACTACCGCTTCCTTTATATTCCCCCTTTTCTCTTTCAAGTGTAAACTGGTGGCATGGGAGGAGAAATTCCCAATTATGCATTCCCCCTCCATCAGGGGAGGGCTGATACGTCCCACCCCCATGGTTGCAAACAAACTCCAGCATTATCATATAAAAGAGAGAAAGCCCTCCACCCCTCCCAAGAGCCAATCTTCCTCTTCTAGTGTTTCAAATACCCTTTCAATAAAGATTTCCTTTCCCATCCTCTATTCTAGTAAAATTCTTTTTCTACTTCCTAAATTGCATGCAATCTTGCAATTCTTGTCTGTCGAGGGGTTTTGCAGTGCCTATACCCCCCCCCCTCCCCCCACCCTATTGGTGGTTCAGGTTTTGTTGGCATGGGGGTAAACATGGCCTCAATCGTGGTTATGTTTGCGGAAATCCCAGTAAATCCGCGAGTATGTACCCTTGTAGTTAGAACCTTCCTTGCATGCTTGGTATATGGGGCTCAGCCCTGAGATGCACTTATGTCCTATCCTTAACCAGGGCCATCGACTCTCCTCTTAGATTTAAGGTAGGTTAGAAAAAAAATCGCAATGTACTTCACTTACAGTAGATGATACAAGTGTGTATCAGTTGCAAAGCAACAGGTCGATACTCTGTGACCTTTGACCCATTTCTACATTCAATGTACCTGTAAAACATTAAGGTTGTGTTTTTGCATATATAATTGGCTAAGNGACCTTTGACCCATTTCTACATTCAATGTACCTGTAAAACATTAAGGTTGTGTTTTTGCATATATAATTGGCTAAGAAACAGGAATAATTATTGAGACTGTAGTTGAATTGCATGAACTTTTTCACAGTTACCAGATTGTAACAGTGCGAAAGCAGTGACAGATGTTCCGAAGATACTGCTTCTGCTTGTCACTACACTCAAGATGCGCGGGTCTCGAGATGCAAGTCAGGTAAGGTATTTTATAAACTTGGTAGATATTTAACCGATTCCTACCAAATTTGGCAGTCGAGTAATGCTGATGCAGATGATGTTATGTGATATGTTCTAAACATGTCAGACTCTTATTTTCAAAATGGCGGCCAAATAGCTATTTTAGCATAGAATTGTATATCGTCGAAACTATGAAGTCAATTCCAACATACCTTTGTACGCTGGCAGTACCTATTACCACCGACAAAGTTGTTTATGCAGAGCACGCCATTTTTTTGCAATTATGTAAGATAGCCCTAACAATGAAAACGGTTTTATCTCGTATCTCTGGAAACAATTAANGACCTTTGACCCATTTCTACATTCAATGTACCTGTAAAACATTAAGGTTGTGTTTTTGCATATATAATTGGCTAAGCAACAGGAATAATTATTGAGACTGTAGTTGAATTGCATGAACTTTTTCACAGTTACCAGATTGTAACAGTGCAAAGCAGTGACAGATGTTCCGAAGATACTGCTTCTGCTTGTCACTACACTCAAGATGCGCGGGTCTCGAGATGCAAGTCAGGTAAGGTATTTTGTNCACTACACTCAAGATGCGCGGGTCTCGAGATGCAAGTCAGGTAAGGTATTTTGTTAAACTTGGTAGATATTTAACCGATTCCTACCAAATTTGGCAGTCGAGTAATGCTGATGCAGATGATGTTAAGTGATATGTTCTAAACATGTCAGACTCTTATTTTCAAAATGGCGGCCAAATAGCTATTTTAGCATAGAACTGTATATCGTCGAAACTATGAAGTCAATTCCAACATACCTTTGTACGCTGGCAGTACCTATTACCACCGACAAAGTTGTTTATGCAGAGCATGCCATTTTTTTGCAATTATGTAAGATAGCCCTAACAATGAAAACGGTTTTATCTCGTATCTCTGGAAACAATTAANCGCCATTTTTTTGCAATTATGTAAGATAGCCCTAACAATGAAAACGGTTTTATCTCGTATCTCTGGAAACAATTAACCCGTTGTTACAAAATTTGGCGAAGATGGTGTACTGTGGCAGGCCATAATAATAAATGCATATTTTAAGTAGGGCACACTTATTTCCAGAATGGCAGCTTGACATGGTCAAGGTGACCCAGGGCTGGTTGATTGTAGAATTGCCTGGCGCCATAACCCAGTGGATAGTTAGTGATGTGGGTCGTTCGGTCGATGGCCTCCATCAGTTTGCACATGATGTTGTCACGCACTTGATATTACACTACTTACACATTATGACGAGACTGTAGGCCGTCTCGTATACCTGAAATATATTGGAAATATTGCGGGAGGTAATACAAAGGTTGTAGCATTCTACATGTCCCGGAGGACAATGAATCAACACTCATTGAACTGTGCAAAGCTGTTTACTCACTGTGCTTGATTACATGTGAATAATGAAAGAAAATGGACCCAACACTTACGGACTCCCAGTGACCTTAGCGTGAAAATGAGTGTGGTATTATGTGGATACGCGGTAGCGTTAAATTCTCCGGTAAGAGTGCAGGTTGTTCTCCCCTCGATACTTAAAAGAAATAAAAGAAATGTTCCAGTTAATTAATTAACTATTTCAGTGATGTGATATCAGCCTAAATTATGGTACCGAGGGTACCACGCTGCCATTGATTAACAAAGCTCTCTTAAGGTTGATGATGTGAAGTTGATGGGGAGTGTCACTGCAATAAATGAATGTTACTATGATGGAGGCCTTTATAGGCAATCTCCCTTTATAAAAAAATTGTTCTTTTATAAATAAACATTAAATACCCTATTATGCTTTCTTCCGAAAAGTCTCTGTATTACATTTCCTGTGAAAGGGAGTGGGTTACCATGCTCGATTGCTCTTAATACAATAAAACACACCCCTGACTGTAGCTGTGAAAGAGATGAAGTTGTTACATGTGTTTTAAAAAATGCTGCACACTATTTGCAACACTTTTGGGCATTTAGCACTTCAGCTTTGGCCTACAGGCCAATTGACATCACCCGGTGGTGCATTACGTCGTATGTCGCGGTGCGAAATCCTACGTCTTAACGACCAATGGCCCATGCGCCAAACAGCTGTGGCTTTGGGGTAAACACCGCTTCTGATTACTCACTAATTTATTAAAAGAGTTACCTCTTGTAATAAATAGAGGGGCGGTCTCTTGAGTCACATAATACCTGTTGGCAAGAAGGTGCAAGTTTCGTTCTTATCAACCTGCACTCTGCACTCTTGGCTTGATGTGGTTGGTGCGGCCCGGTGTAGCTGGTGCAGTTGATGTGACTTAGGTGGTCAGAGAAGGCACAAGGAGCTCGTGGACATGTGGTTCACGTCAAACGAGTGTTTAAGTTTTGTGTGAATAAGTGTGAAACTGGAAAAAATACAACCTAGAATAAATTAATTATGTGATAAGCACAAAAATACTTAAGGGGGGGCATCCATATCACACTCGAATGGCACTGGAAACCTGTGTATCCAACAATGGTCGTTTTTAAAGTCTTTATTAAACTTCATATACCTGTGCTTCCAAAATCAATGTAATAAAATTAAAAATATTGGCTGCATGTGAAAGCAGATTATTTACAACAATTAACACTTAAGACAAGGAAATACTTCACATAACCGTATAAATTAAAAAAAAACGTCCCTAGATGCTTATTGCATCATCATGCAAACAATGATGGCTAACTGCATAAAATACATTAATAAACATAATGACAATCTTGGAAATCAATATCTATATACAACATTACAACACGATAAACAATAAAACATTGAAGAACAGTTGTAAAGACGAAACATTGTAGATTTTACAACCCCGGTGGCTACCAATGGATTACCTCAGATGAACTACTGAAAACCTCTTGGAATTTCATCTCTTCACGAACAATAGTTAGTAATCATCTTATTAAAGTGTCTAAGTGAATTAATGATGAGTGCATAATGCTTTGAGGTTAAATAGATGGGTTCCATCTGTATGTATTTTTCAGCCAAAACAAAGTTTTCCTGCAATAACGAGTCCAGTACAGCTCAGTGTGTGGCAACAAAAATGTAAGTTTTTTAAGAGAAACTTGGAAAACGCAGTGAGTACTATAGCGAAGTGCTAGTAGAGCAGGTTATATCTTGGTATAGACAATCTTAGCTTGTTGCGCCCCTGGTTAGACTGAGTAGAAAACTTCACTTCTTCACTAGCTTGCATAATACAATACACCTTACACTCCTTTTCTTTAAGCGCACATTTCTTTAAACCAGTTTATTTTCAGCTGCCAAAGATATAGGTTTCCTGTATACTTCGGGAGGGGTGCTTACACAGCCATGGAATACAATTTTTCGGCTGTGGCATGATACATTGTGCCAAAAGAAATCTCCCTGGGCTACTGCATAATTACATATATCCCCAATTACATACAAATGAATAAATAAAATTGCTGACTCNCAATTACATACAAATGAATAAATAAAATTGCTGACTCTCTCACTTCCCCCAAATAAACTAAAGCAGCTGTAGGCATAACTGAGAAAGAAACATCCACTCATCTTAATCCATTCTGTGCTGGATAATGTGAAGCTGTGTATTAACTTACAGTTGGCCTTCTTCGCACCTGGTACAACATAGCGTCCGCTATACAGTAGTAGAAGCTTAGCAATATAAAGTCCCACAATTAGCTTACATTCACAGCCTTCACTAACACTAGTTGGCCGATGTGGACAGTTTTAATTCGTAATGTTTTAGTAAACAGTTTTCTCTTNTCACAGCCTTCACTAACACTAGTTGGCCGATGTGGACAGTTTTAATTCGTAATGTTTTAGTAAACAGTTTTCTCTTCTCGGCTTCTAAATTAAGTTTCTGATCCACCAACAATTTAAGCTCGTCTTTGACTTCTCTCTCACTTGAAGTTGCGTCTCCTCTACATTAGATGGGGGAACTGGTGGTTTTTAGGGTCAAAAATGCTGGATCGCTGCCCTGTGATAATCTCCCGTTCTAGTTTGTGGCATTGTCGTTTGGTCTTCTGGAGTTGTTACTCCAGGTACCCCTTGATGATGAGGGTACAAAAGCAAATGTGTGAGGTTCTAGCAGCTCCTGATTAGCAAAGTAACACCTTTAGGATGTACTGCAAAACCCAGATAACTGTGTGGGTGAATATTCTGTTCAGTACCTGTAGCTACCTGTGCTACTTCAAAGTTATGGCTGGCACCTTCGTCTGGTACTGGGATAGTGCTCTATCCAGGTACAGCTGAACCATCATTAAGGGCCCTGCCCTGTTCCTCCTCGCTGTTATTTGTCCTGCCACACTGGTTTGACGGACTTCTTGGTGCGGCTGTTTCAGTAGTATGCGGTTCAGAATCAGTATGTTGTACCATAAGACTTCTCCTTCGTCCACCTCTACGATATCCACCACTTTGACAGTACCTCCTTTCGCAGTACTGCCGATTAGATGAGTTCCAACTCCCTTGGTTTCTTGGCTGGTAATGCTCAGTATGGTAATTATGCACCCTAAGTTTGTACCCATAAATAGGCGAACCTCTCTGTTCAGGCTCAATATTATTCAGTGTACATGGGCAGTGTTCTTTCATTATTTTCTGACCTGTCAAAATCGCTGTTATTTTGTAGTCGTTGTAGCCTATCTATCTGGTCGTAGGGTTAATAGGTCCTCCTGAAAGATACAATGTCGCTAGGATGTCTTCCTGTCCAGTGTGTTTGTTATCTGTACAGCAGCTGATGTTAAACCACAGCGACAAATTCTTCATCGCTAATGGGTGGGTTCACATATCGCGATCGTTAATATATCTCTGAGAGATGTGTCTCCAGCTTTCTGCCTTTACCTGGCACAAATTTTCAGCGTCGAGTTGAGCTCTTAAATTGCCTTGGATTTTTGTTCCAAAAATGTGTTATAAATTTTTGTATGAATTTAGCATAGGTGCTGGTGTTTGCCGGTTAATTTGCCACCAATTGTATGCTGTACTGCGCAGCCACAAATTCAGACAGTGTAGCATGTCTGTGTCCGGCACACCAATTACCTTGGTATTCTCCCTTACATGACCTTCTAAACATGGTGCTGGCTCCACCCATAATATCAAGGGACGATAAAGCAGTGTGCTTACTTTTGAGCTGTGTTGGGGGAGCCATGTCTTGCGAGACTGTTGCTGATGTAAGTGAATTTATCTGTATTGAGGTATCGATAGAAGACTGTTGTGATTCACTACACGTGGTTTCCGACAGTCTTCATTCCCTTATAAAGGCAGCAACTCTGTCTAATTTCTCTTCACGAAAATAACTCTTTCGCCCACTTTTGCAATATTGGTATCGGTTTTCTGCCTTTCGTGGTGCACAGACTTTTGGGTTTGTTGTAACTTATTCTCTAAATGCCTGTCAAAGTAATCGGGTTGTGCAGAAACCTGCTTGGTCACTGCTTGTTGGTAAGGCCTAGGCTCTCCCCACTTCTCTAATTCATTAAAACTTAACTCGGTTTCACTGGTCTGCATAACATACTGCTCCTTAACAATTTCAATTTTCCCACACATGGTTGCAATTTTCTCACGGAACTGTGTGAATATCGTATATACCTCGGTCTGCAAGCTCGATACATGGCTTGCCACACTCTGATTCAGCTGTGTAAATTTCATCTGCATTTCACCCATGCTAGCTATTAGATTTTGTTGAATCTGGTCCAGACTGTCTCGCACCTGTCATATCTCTTGAGTAAGTGTTTCATTCAATGCAGCATGTTGTTGTGCAAGATACTCCTGCAAGGTGGCTTGCTGTTGTGTTAATACCCTCTGAAGTGTTGCTTGCTCTTCCCTGGACAGTTTCATTTCCAGTTCCGTATTCTCCTGCAGTTGCATCATCATTGCTGCTAATTGTGTTTGTGCACTAGTGTCTGATTGAGTTACTAACATGATTGTGGCTTCAGGTGTAGTACTAATGTTTTCCGCTTGGTATTAGGCCTGTGGAACCTTTTCTACCTCTGTGCCATTGCTGGCAGGTTGAGTAGGTGTCTCTCCTTGTTCTGTGTCCATGTTTGTAATTGTGTTTTCAAAATGCCAATAATTAATGAGCGCAGTTTCTCTTAGAAAGTAGAGTGTTCTTCTTGTCCTATTCATATACTTAACCAGTAGAAAACCCTGAACAACCTGTCTCTACCGACTTACCTAGTCTGGCTCCACAGTGATTTTGCCGCTGTCATGTTTGGTTTCTAGGTGTTAATTTGAAAGAAACCTGGGAGTATGACGAAGCATCCTGGTCTGATTATATTANCCCAAATTAGGCGCCTCTGAAACCTATGTTTTGTGTTTTACAGAATGACTGAATTGATACAGTGTTTAGCACATCTGTATACAAGTTATATCATGTGTGAATATCAGTGTGTGAGCAATAGTAAAATTAATTGTTTGTGTGAGAAGACAGCAATACTTAATCAAATTGTATAAGTGTGTACCAATCTTACAAATTTCTTCACGAGTTTACCATACCTTGAGAACACAGCTACCTTTCACAACAGAACACAAGAAGGACACTGTAATAACGACAGAAGATACAACTACTGCACTGACTACCAGCCAAACAAAAAATAGTCCAAAGATTGAGGCACATTTAATTAATACTATTAAGTTGATGCAAACTTAGAAACTCAGAGTTCAGCAAAACAACATATATCCAGCACAAATTCAGTAAGAATCTATACTCAGATAATTATTAAAATTGTTGACATTTGGCAGCATAGTGAAGTGCTTTAATACAGGGTCTAGTGTAATACAGTGTCTATTTAAAAAACCTCTCTCACTTTAGTTCACTCTGTCAGCAAATTTTATTGTCTATTTCATATAAGTGGGGAGAAATTTATAGACAATCTGGCCAACCTATGCAGTATGTAAACAGTACATTTTCTCTTTTGCAATATATTGTATCAGCTGATGAAGAGCTGCGAGGTGTATGTTGTTAAGTTGGCGCTNGGGCTGCGAGGTGTATGCTGTTAAGTTGGCGCTTTGGCGCTTACGACAACTGTAAGGAACCCACAAGGCAACCCTTGGAATGGCATATGATCACTGGGGAATATGCTGTGAATATATTGCCACCAGAGTCAGCAAGAGTGGTGTAACAAGTTACCATTGTTCGAATACATCATGAATAACACGGTTCATGAAACAACTACATTTACCCCTATGTATATTATGACTGGGTAGCGATCCAGCATTTTTGTCCCTAAGAAATTTTCAGTTCCCCCAGCTACAGTACATGAGATGCAACTTCAAGAGAGAGAAGTTAGAGACTAGCTTAAATTGTTGGTGGGGCAGAGACTTCATTTAGCAGCTGAGAAGAGCAAACATTTACTAAAACGTCACGAATTAAAACAGTTCAAGTCGGCCAACTGATGTTAGNTTTAGCAGCTGAGAAGAGCAAACATTTACTAAAACGTCACGAATTAAAACAGTTCAAGTCGGCCAACTGATGTTAGCGAAGGCAGCGAATGTAAGCAAGTTCTGAGACTTTAACAGTGCTAACCTTCTGCCACTGTATAGCGTACCATATGTTGTAACAGGTGCAAATAAGGCAAACTGCTACGAGCTTCCTTATTCTAACTCTAGAAAAATAATAGGGAATTTTTATTTTACATTGCTTAGGAAGTACNAAACTGCTACGAGCTTCCTTATTCTAACTCTAGAAAAATAATAGGGAATTTTTATTTTACATTGCTTAGGAAGTACCACGCTCTGACAGCAAGAGTTTAAGTAATATACGGCGGCACGTTATCCAGCGCAAAATAGGATCAGATGACTGGGTGCTTTTTTGCCAGCTAAGCAAACAGCTGCTTTTATTTTGTTTATTTGGTGGAAGTGAGAGGGTCGCCAATTTTATTTATTTATTGTGTGGAATTGTAGATATTATGACATTATGTAGCAGCTCAGACAGGCTTGTTTTGGCATAATGTATCATGCTGCAGCCGAAACATTGTATGCCATGCCTGTGTAAGCATGCCATTCCGAGTACTCAGGAAAACTATAGCTTTGGCAGCTGAAAAGAAACTGTTTTAAAGAAACGTACACTATAAGAAAAGGAATGCCGAGTGTATCGTATTATGCGAGCTAGCGAAGAAGTGAAGTTTTTCTACTCAGCCTAACCAGGGGAGCAAGTTATAACTTGTACTACTTTGACTTCACTACAATACTCACTGCGTTTCTCTTCGAAAACTTACATTTTTGTTCACACGAACTGATATGTACTGGACTTGTGACTGCAGGAAATTTTTGTTTTTGCTAAAAATGCAAACACAAAGCATTATGCTCTCATCATTGATTCACGTAGACACTTTTATCACATTATTACTAACCGTAGTACTTATAGAAATGAAATTTCAGGAGGTTTATAGTAGTTCATCTGAGGTAATAAATTGTTAGCCCGATGTGTCGTCTTTACTACTGTTCTTCAATGTTTTATTGTCAATAAGTTCTAGTATTGTACAAGGATATTGGTATCCAATGTTTTGATTATAATTACTTGAGCGTTTTCTGCAGTTAGACATAATTGATCATGTGATGATTCAATAAGTACACTGGAGAGCCAAAAAAACTGGCATAGGCGTGTGTATACAAATAACAGAGGAACCAATCAGAGTAACGCGATGCGATCGGCAGCGCCTATATAAGACAACAAGTGTCTGGCAAAGTTTCTATATCGGTTACTGCTGCTACAATGGCAGGTTATCTAGATTTAAGTGAGTTTGTATGTTGTGTTATAGTCGGTGCACGAGAGATGGGACATAGCATCTCCGAGGTAGCGATAAAATTTGGATTTTCGCGTACGACCATTTCACGAGTGTACCGTGAATATCGGGAATCCGGTAAAACATCAAATCTTCGACATCGCTGCGGCCGGAAAAAGTTCGTGAACGAACGGGACAAACGACGACTGACGAGAATCATTAAACATGACAGATGTGCAACCCTTTCTCAAATTGGCACAGATTTCAATGCTGGAGCATCAACAAGTGCCAGCGTGCGAACTATTCAATGGACCATCATGGATATGGGCTTTCGGAGCCGAAGGCCCACTCATGTACCATTGTTGACTGCATGACTCAAAGCTTTATGCCTCGCCTGGGCCCGCCAACACCGCCATTGGACTGTTGATGACTGGAAACACATTGCCTGGTCTGACGAGTTTCGTTTCCAATTGTATCAGGCGAATGGATGTGTACGGGTATGGAGACATCCTCATCAATCCATGGACCCTACATGTCAACAGGGGACTGTTCAAGCTGGTGGAGGCTCTGTCATGGTATGGGGCGTGTGCAGTTGGCGTGAAATGGGACCCCTGATACGTCCAGATACGACTCTGACAGGTGACAGATACATAAGCATCCTGTCCGATCACCTGCACCCATTCATGTCCATTGTGCATGCCGACGGACGTGGACAATTCCAGCAGGACAATGCGACACCCCACATATCGAGAGTGGCTAACGAGTGGCTCCAGTAACACTCTTATGACTTAAGACACTTCCATTGGCAACCTAAATCACCAGACATGAACATTATGAGCATATCTGGGATGCCTTGCAATGTGCTGTTCAGAAGAGATCTCCACCGCCTCGCACTCCTATGGATTTGTGGACTACCCTGAAAGATTCATGGTGTGAATTGCCTCCTGCGTACCTTCAGACATTAGACGAGTCTATGACACTTCGTCTTGAGGCACTTCTTCATGCTCGCCAGGGCCCTACGCGATATTAGGCAGGTGTACAATTTTTTTTTTCGCTCTTCAGTGTATCTAACGATGTTTTCCACATAAAGGGTTATGTGAAGTTTTTTCTTGTATTAAGTGCTAATTGTTGTAAAAATACTGGTTTAAATGCAGCTAATATTTTTAATTTAATTACATTGAATTTCACAGCACAGCTTTATGAAGTTTAATAAAGACTGCGAAAAGTGAGATTGTGCACACTGAGAGGTTTTCAATGTAATTTGCATGTGACATCGAGGTCATCCCTTCAGTATTTTTGTGCTTAACATCCAATGAACTGATCCCAGGTTGTAATATTCAAGTTTTGGCACTTATTCATGTGTAACTTAAGCATTCGTTTTGCACACGCAAAATTATGGTAGCATACCAACTAGCGAGTCAGCCTGCCCATGCAACGATTTCGATTAGATGCCTAGCTAGCATGTGAAGTTTATGGTCAAACTGTACCAATTAGGGCTAGTGTGAGCATAAGTGTCTAATAAGATAAGTAGAATAAAATAGAGATCACTGAAACAACAAGTCCCGGGTCCGGAGTCTGAGTCGAATGGCCGCTGTGTTGTGATGTAACTCCACCACCCTGTTATTGTCTGGGTGACATTGACCGGCAACCATGACTTTGACCTCATTACCCCATGCCAATGCAGATGCGCATCCACCTATGCTTCAATAAGGGTCCTGAACACTGTTTTTCAATATGGCTGTTGAGAGTCGGATATGATATTCGCTAAATATCAATTATATGTAGTTGTGTAAAGCACTCTTCACAATAGCATTACGCGAAGCGATGTGATGTCACATTGAACCAGCCAAACATAGTCCATATAGCTCGCGACGAGAGAGCTAACGACAAGCCTGGCTTGCTGCAGAGGCAATATCACCGGCGACATAGGAGAAAACAACCAATTAGGAGCAAGAATATAGAAAAGTATATATTGCCACGTTTATAAACAAGGGGAAAGAAACGAGAACCCTAACAGTAAAATATGTGGTTTTTTTTTTGCTGCACTTTTTGCATTTGTGAACATTGTTTTAAAAACTGGCAGAATGTTGTTTACTTTAAAATCAGTTTTGAACTTCTGATTCAAGATGTAGAGACTAGGTGGTATTTGTAGGATATTTCTAGTCGGAAATACTGCAATTAGAAGCTAAAATATAAAGCCTGATACAGATGGACATATTTTGTGAACAAGAAGGTGATCACCAAAAGGTGAACAAGGTGAACACCCCTTGGATTCACGTTCCATGTACATACTGTACACGCAGTAGTTGTACTTGAATGTTGTATCATGCCGGTCACTCATTTCCATCACAACACACACACACCTTACAAATGTAACAAACAGAACTAAAATCTGTTTTCCACTCTTAAATCAACAATATCATCATTAATAAATGTACGGGAACTACATAAACGTATAAAACGCGAATGTAAACAAACTACTTGCACAAGACGGTGAATGAAAAATAGAACAGTCTCTAAATGATACTACGTAACATGCAAGTCCTTGCATGCAAGCCACTTGCAAACAAGTTAGCCAGTCACACGATGCAAGTTGACTTCAACAAGAAAGTGAACCATGTTTAACCGGCTTAAGGCGGATAGAGATAGCTAGCAGTCTGGCCCTCCAAGGTATGTTTTGTGGTACCATATAGCTTCTTAGAATAGTGCCAAAACTGTGTTTATTTCAGCGCTGTCAAATATCACCCAGAAGATGGCACTTGCATTTTTTTAGTTAGTTTTATTGTGTCGCATCGCACTATTGCAAAGAGCTCTACCAGCCCTACTTTGTCACGTTACCACCTTTCGTTTCATCGCGTCTCTACATCGTACCGCGTCTCGCTATTGTGAAGAGGGCTTACAGGAGAGTGGTATTTCGGAATATTATAAATTGAAATAGACAGATAGTTTTGTGTTTTAAATTATATGATACGTACCTTGTAGAATATTTCTCTGCTAAACAACATTTACTAAAACTAGCAAAATTCTGCGGCCAAGCAAGTTCGAATGACAAGACTGCCTACAAAATTATTAAATAAACTAAAACACAATTCATCATAACGCCGATCAGAGGTGAAAACTAGAACAGTCTATCAGAGGCCGTCCTTGTTTTCGGCGCGAGTCTAGAAAAAAGTTGAGCTCATGCCGATACCTCTGCACATGGAAAGGGCAGACTTCGCCGATATTTCCGGGATGTCAGCCTGTTCACATATTTTATACAACTAACTTTCTGGATAATCAACATGTATGGATACAAATTTAAACAATTGTCCATTGTTAGTACGCAATACATGAATATAACAGTTTTTCTACAAAAACGTATTAAATAAATGTAGTTTGTAAATTAACCAAAAGGAACCAATAAGAAAAAGTATTGTTGTAAATAGAAATAAAATTGCAGTCTCTTGAAAATAATTTAAAAAAATTCGTACTACAGTGATATTAATAAAATAGAGTAGAAATACGACAGCATCTAGTTTGTTGTCCGAAATTTGGTATTAAAAATCACAAACGTAACACAATGGTCGTAAACAATCTGCAAACAAAAACCAACAGTGATGCAGGTGTGATAACATGTGAACAACCATACTCTGTTCACTCTCGGCCTCCACCAACCTACAAGAAAATTTTTGATCAGCGTAAATATGAAATAGCTAAAGCCGAAAATTACGTATCATATTTCCTCGGTTTTATTTATTTTCGTAAGCGAAGGCGGTATGGTGGTAAACAAACTGCGAATAAAAACCCATTTAAAAGTGTTGTAGGTCTGTTGACATGTCAGCAACCCTATGTTTTATTCGCTCTTGGTATTTAAGCGTTATCAGCGCAAATATAATTTCAGATAACCTGAAATTTTCTTTTATCTTCAAGCTTCTTAAAGTTTACAATCAAATCTATAGAGACATATGATGTCATGTGTTATACCTATGATGGAAACAAAACATATCACACCCAAATTTATATCTATCTTTGAACGATTACGAAGGCTATGAAAACATGCACAAAGATAGCCCTCCTAAAATTCTTCCTTTAATTGGCAATACACACTTATAGGATAAGTATCAGTATAGTGTTACAGGTATCGAGATTAGGAAAGCTATTATTAGTTACTTAAAAATAAGTATACATATTATACAAAAGCACAATTATTATGCCGCTAATATTTACTATTAAATAAATTTTTATTATATGAAGCAACATTTTTTTAGATACTTTTTATATTATACTTTACATTCTGTTCACTTTTTTCCTAGCAACAACCATATTTTAGAACTAGGTAATATAATGTTTGGCGATATCTCTTTTAAGAAAATTGAAGCATATTGTATTGATTTTTTCAAAAGTTGTAGAGCTACATCAAAATGGAACGGAATTTCGTAATAACCAAATTACATATATTAAGTTTTTTTTTAAAACATATTAATAATATCTTATTCGCACATTTAATTGTGTACGAATAAGGCGGATATGAATTAAAATATATTAGTTCAGAATTTAAAAAGACATTACCTTCACAATGGTTCATCACATTGGCTTAAATCACAGTGTACTCAGTTGAATTTCAAATGCTTAAAAAAAGATCCACAAGGAAAGAAAAGGATACTGTGGATGGCTATTCCCAAATTTTCAAGAAAGGCAAAACACAACCTTATATTATATAATTTATACGACGTGTCTAATATGTACTATTTTGTATGGACGATAGCTCACATGAACACAAACAAGCAAAATCAAGTCAAAATTATCACATGTTTATATGTTTATTTTAAAACCATTAAAATAAGTTTTCTATTAATATACTACAAAAAATCCATTATGTATTATGATAAAGGCCTATTTCATTCCTGATTTTTTTTTAAATCTTAAAAGAGTGTTTTTAATGGGAAATTGTAAACAGTGAGAAATCTCGACGTGGTTAACTGTGACACAGCGGACTGCAGCCCATGTCGTACTACACCAACTGTATCTATGCACATTATATGACACGCGGAACTGCCCACATGCTGCTTTCGTGCAGCGACACATCTTGGGTGCGAGACAGAGGGGTCCCGACACTCATTAGAGATTGGAGGAGTGACACAAACTTGTACCTGCGAAATATCACAACCAGCGACACAGAAGTAACAGGGCCAAATCGCAACGACATTGTTCTGTAGCTTCGAATTACGTAATGCACTATTTATTTTGCATGTCGCTTTACAATGACTTAACAAGAAATAACATTTTGATAACTTTCAGGCCTGTTAGCCAAGTAAACGAACTATTTTCTATATAAACTTGATTTCTTTTCATAATACGCAAGTAATTAAAAAATTAATTTCGAAACGTCAAAATTATGGTTGTCCTCAAAGTTGGTGTATATTGCCATAGTCAGCCATTGTATGGTAATTATTGCATATATGTTACTTGATTCCAATAAATTATATTTTATTTGGTTTCGTGGTTTGGTAAGACAAAGTGATAGAAATTATTTATTTACAATTCACATCCTATTTATTCCTAACAGAGCGAATGGTACTGCTCGTGTCGCTGTGTAGTGTCACAGGTCTCCGCCGTGGCTTGCTTGGTGAGCAGCGACGGATTATCCTGCGCCAGTGACAGATGGCGAATTGGAGCATTTTGGAGAATTTGGCTTGATCGCAGCGACACTACTCCATTGTCACAGGAATTGACCCTGTCATGCTACTTTCAGTTGTGGCCTGTACAGCGACACGCCACATTCGTGTCGCAGTGACAGAATCCGGCCCGACATATTGTCGTAGTATTTTTGAGAAGGGATAGAATACACGAAAGCCAATTTTGAAAGCTAAGACAAACAGATTTTTCTGAGTGTGTAAATGTGTATGTTCTTTTGGTTTTTATTGACTATGTTTGTATCATCTTTGTTGTATTTGACAATCGTAAAATTGATTCACCAATAAGTTACTATGTACAAATTTCAGCATTTAAATGATTCATAAATGGCTTCCAACTAGTGCGATTCCTTCTCCATGTCACTGCCAAAACTATCCTCTGACATGTATTCTTTGAATACATCGCGAAACACAAAACAGAACAATGTCAACTGCAATTGAAGGTCATGTTATTAACCAAATAACTATAAATTGTGGTTTACAAAGTTTCAAGTTTCAGCAATTCAAAGGGATAGCAAAACATTTAAATTCATAACTTAATATTTCCAGTAGAGCCAGTGGCACAGCTTGTGTCGCGTGTCGCTGTGTAGTGTCACGGGTATGCAGTCGTGGCTCACCTTGCGAGCAGCGAAGCGCTATCTGGCGCCTGTGACAGATGGCGACTTGGAGCACTTTGTTGGAGCAGGAGCAAGTGGCACAGTGCAGCGATGGCACTTCCTATCACTCGTTTTCACCCATTATTTTCANACTTTGTTGGAGCAGGAGCAAGTGGCACAGTGCAGCGATGGCACTTCCTATCACTCGTTTTCACCCATTATTTTCAGTAGCTGTCACTACAGCGACATGTGACATTCGTGTCGCAGTGACAACAAATATTCTACACCCCTAATACTCATCCTCACATGTAAGGCAGATGGAACCACCAGCATCAAGCTAGTGTTGTATTTGCACATGAGAACAAATTACAGTGTGTAAATGTGGTAGGAAGTGATGTAGACATGTGCTTCGATGTACAGAGAACATAGATAAATATTATCTTGTTTGGGGATGAGAGATCACGTGTGTTGAATTTATGCAATGGCAACCATGTATGTATTTGTTTCGTTTTCAAAAAAAGTTTTAAAGTGCTATAGAATAATCCCAGTGATTTTCATATTGAGGTTCAAGTGTAAGTCTATCAATAATTTGAGAATGGTATATTCCAGAACATGTCGCAATAATATTCTGAAATTCGACTTGCAGTTCTGGCATCTTTCCCGATAACCTCTGACACCTAGATTTCTATATTTAATTTTTAATTTAAATTTTGTAATTTCAAAGTAAATTGTTAGTGTCATATTGTTTCACTGTAATGTAATGATGTTCTAATGTGTATGGCCTATCTCATTACAGATTAAGTATTTATGTAAATTACACTAATTAAGTTGGAGAGACTATCTAAATGAAGGCAAAGCTCGTAGCATCACAAGCTGATTAATCCTGATTGATTTATGTTGATATTAATACTTTTTAATATCTTTCCTTTCTTCATGTACTTTTGTTTTAAAACTCAACGCTGCATCAATCCGAGGTTTTTCATGTACGTTAACAATTGTCCAACTTTGATGATTCATTATATTTTCCCTTTCTCCTTTTACATATTGCTGAGCTCCAGCCATTGGAATATGCATCTGTGTTGGAAATATATTCAATTGTCTCGGCTGAGTATATCTCATAGTTTTCTAGCCAGTTTGATTTTCTTCTAGTGCTAGCATGCAAATCATTTTACTATACAATTCATTAACATTTTTTTTGATAATTTCTGATTTCGATTTTTAATTCTCTTATTTCGGTTGTTTTTTTTTTTTTTTGTTTACAAAATCTTTGAAGCAGTTCATGTTTACTTCTTAATGAACTCCCATAAACTTAACATCTCTACTAATAATTATTCGGCGACTATCCGCATCCCAAAGTCTATAACCAGTCGGTGCATTACCTAACATTCTTACTTTGATAGTTCTTGGTTCTAACTTTCCTGAGATCAGTTGTTTTGGAATTTTGGTACATAAATCACACCCGATTGGTTTAAGTTTAGTCATGTCCTTTTAAGTATCATGCCACAGTTCTGCTTGGGTATATTAATCAGGAATTGCATCGGTAGGCCTCGTATTTATCGCATAAATGGAATGCCGCAACACTTCTCCCGAGAACTCCTTTCCCAAGTCAGAATGAAGAATAGAAGCTCTTGCTGAATTAAACAATGTTCTTTTATATCTCTCTGTGACTCCGTTCAACTCAGGAGTATAAGATAGTATTCTTTCTAGGACTATACCATGATGTGAATTGTCACGCCTCACATGACTCTGCGACCGTTTATCTCGCATGCATTCCAGCCTCACTAGACAACTTTCAAAGCTGTATTTTATTTGGGCCAACATAGGTGCCATTGGCTTTGACCAGAGTTATTATTTTCAATTGCAAGTGTTTTGAATTGTATATTTTGTGTACTATTTCCTTTTTTTTATCCAGCAGACTGATACAGGACGACGTCCTGCCCTTGGGCCATCTAACAACACGACGCACGTCCACCTCATTTCCTCACTAGCGTAGCTGCAGCGCACCGCGAGTGCCGACACGAGTGCAGTGCGTGTGTGTGAAAGTGCACAGCAGTGCAGAGCAACAGCATACCAGCCCC